>WSYH01000520.1:0-195162 GCA_036426205.1 Ascaphus truei
AGATAGATAGATAGATAGATAGATAGATAGATAGATAGATAGATAGATAGATAGATAGATAGATAGATAGATAGATAGATAGATAGATAGATATGGAAATAGCCATGTTAGTCCAGTTGTGTTAGTGCAGAATAAATGTTCATATATGCCAAGATCCCACAGCCAGTCAGAACCATGGAACACTCAATGCTAAAGGACCATACAGCTGCACATCCAGGAATGTAGTATACAGTATATGATTCAATACAACAAATGTGACCAAGGTTGCTACATTGGGGAAACCAGCCAAAAACTTCAAGGCAGAATGAATATGCACAGACACTCTATACTCCACCACGAAGAGGAAGATACTGATCACCTGTGGGACATCATTTCTCACAGCCAGATCATTCCATAAATAATTTAAAAATCAAAATCCTCATTGGAATGTTTAAACGCACCCAAGAACGGACAACATTTGAATGTAGAATGATAAGACTCTTTGACACCAAAACAAGGGACTTAATGCGGATATGGGGTTTCTCACAAACTATCAGAATTGTTTGTAATTATACTGTCTGCCTCTCTGCCCTTGTTTTCATCCACAACAAAAGCAGCATCCCATTTCCCCTCCATGCTGTTACTTGTCACCTTCTTCAAACATCCCTTTCTCACCTACCATATCTAAATAAGTAATATATATCATACTAAGTATATATATATATATATATATAGATATTATATATAGATAATATATATTATTATATATATATATATGTGTGTGTGTACTGTGACAAAATTACCCTTTTTCTATTTGCCTTTTG
This sequence comes from Ascaphus truei, assembly GCA_036426205.1. Taxonomy (NCBI): domain Eukaryota; kingdom Metazoa; phylum Chordata; class Amphibia; order Anura; family Ascaphidae; genus Ascaphus; species Ascaphus truei. The sequence continues at coordinate 804 of WSYH01000520.1, forward strand.
TCCATGGATCACCACTTTCACACAGCCTTCCAGATAGAGGAGATAGTCTTCTGAGACAGAGGTGAAAATAAAGCTTTGGCCTGTTTATTTTGCCATTAAGATGTTACAGCAGATAACATGAATAAATCAAAACAAAACAAAAGTCCGTGCTCCACTGAGCACAAAACACAGCTCTCTTAGAACAAGTTTCTCTGAAAACAAATTGGTCTGCCTTACTCTGCTCACATGCAGATGTCTTCTTTCTGCCCCCTTTTTATCTAAAGCCCTCTCCCGCCTTAAACCTTTTTCACTGACTGCCCCACACCTCTGGAATGCCCTGCCCCTCAGTACCCGACTAGCACCCTCTCTATCCACCTTTAAGACCCACCTTAAGACACACTTGCTTAAAGAAGCATACGAATAGCACTGTGAACATTCTGAACACATGATACATAAAGCTTGGCCCCCTGCAGATGCACTTACCAGAACTCCCTCCTCCTGTCTCTGTACGTTCTCCCTACCTACCAATTAGATTGTAAGCTCCTCGGGGCAGGGACTCCTCTTCCTTAATGTTATGTTTGTCTAAAGCACTTATTCCCATGATCTGTTATTTATATTATCTGTTATTTATTCGATTACCACATGTATTACTACTGTGAAGCGCTATGTACATTAATGGCGCTATATAAATAAAGACATACAATACAATACAATACAATACATGCAGGTTTTAACAGATGCTCCTCTTAATTAGCAGTTGAAGCTATGTGAGACCAGGGAGAGCTAGAAGTCCTGGTCTGGATTCTACCTGGTAAATCTCCAAAATGTGGAGTGGAGCACTGGCCCCCCCTACTCTCCAAGTGCTCCACCCCAGGGACCCAATAGGAGGCGCAATAATCCAAAAATTATACACGGTATCTCCCTGGGGCTTAATTATAGCAGAAAACCTGCAATATTTGAGGGGCAATATATACACCCTCCTCTATCATCCCCTTATATCAGTCACTATATATATATACAGTATATATAGTGGTGGGTTTTGAGCTTTGTGTGTTTATTAATATTGTGTCATTCATTAACATGTATCTTCAAAGCATCTCTACTCTAGAAAAACCTATTTCAGGATCTGTATAGCAGTAATGTCACGTTATTTGAAGCTAACGCAATGTTATGCTAACCTAAAGATCTTTGTTGTTGCATATAGTTAGCTTTGTGACTGTGTTAAATACAGCTCAACCCCCTTATAACGCTGTGCTTGGTATCCAAAGAATCACATCGCTTTATACAATAAAGTATTTAAGACACCAATAATCGTGTTGTAAACTATTCATAAATATGAAAATTGGGAGCCACGCTTGCATAGCGTTATAAGCGGATTTGCGTTGTAATGGATCGCGTTATAACGGGGGTTAAGCTGTATTAATTGCAGAAACTAACTTCCATACTGAAAAAGATAACGTGACATTATAAGCCTTGTGTTAATTGAGCTATGTGGATCTGGCCATTCAGTCTACAAAATGAAGCTGAAATAAAAAAAAACTATTTTCCTTTTCTTCTAGAGTTTAGCAGGCTCTATATATAAGAGATAAGCATTTTTTTCACGGAAGTTTATGAACCAGGAGATATTTATCTATTTTATTTTTTTAAATCTCAGCAATCAATGTTGAAACATTCTGGCAAAAAAATATGCATTTTTGACCAATGGGAACTTTCTCAAAAATGTAGGAAAAAAAGGCAAAATTAAGGAAAAACCTTTTTTTTAAAAAAAAAGTCAAGAAGCAAATTTGAAGACATTAGCACAAATTTACTGTATAGGAATCAAAATAATGCTGATATATTACCAGACAATAGCCATTTATTAAAAAGTGACAGGATACTTATATACATTCACAAAACTTCATGGTCAAGGGTCTATTTTCTAAATAATTCTATTGCCTGGAAATCACTGGGAGCTATTTTGTATGTGTATTTTAACATAACATTTCTGGAACTCTGTATCTATGCAGGGCGGGTGCAACCACTAGGCAGTCACCTAGGGTGGCACATTTCAGGAGGTGGCAGGAGTAGAGATGGAGTAAGGAAGACGGTGGTGGGCATGGAGCAGGGTGGTGGCATAAGCGGTCAGGTGTAGAGACAGGCGGTGGCAGAAGAGAAAGACGGAGCACCGCAGGAGCGGAGTGGTGTGGCAGAGGAAGAGGATTGCAAGGAGGAGCATGCCCCTGCCATCCGACTTTGAAGTCTTCATTGACTTCCAGTGTCTTCCGCTGGAACAGTGCAGGTCTTCCCAGTCACCCTTTTCCTCTGCCACCCTGCTCCACTACTGAAGTCCTCCATCTTCCTCTCCCGCCAATGCCCACCTCTGCCGTCAAACACCTCTGTCTTCACCCATCTCTACCACTGACCTCCGTCCTCCTTAGCTGCTACCGTGCGTCTCTGTCGCCACTCTGCTCCTGCCAGTCTGTGCCCTCTTCAGACCACTGCAAGGCATTAATTGGGTGAGAGGAGGGGTGAGAGAAGCAGAGGAGAAGGGGGTGAGAGAAGAGGAGGAAGATTAAAGAAGAGGAGGGATGAGAGAAGAGGAGGAGGTGTGAGAGAAGAGGAATAGGTGATGAAAGAAGAGGAGGATGAGGTGTGAGAGGAGGAGGGGGTGAGAGGAGGATTGGGTAAGAGAAGAGGAAGGAGAGAATTAGGATGGGGGGATGAGATAAGTGGAGGATAAGGGGGTGAGAAGTGGAGGAGGAGAATGTGGTTAAAAATGGAGGTGGGTGGGATAAGGTGAAGAGACGGTGAGAGAAGTGGAGGAGGAATAGGAGGAGGGGCTGTGAGAGGAGGAAGTGTGAGAGAAGAGTAAGGGTGAGAGAAGATGAGGAGGGGTGAGAGATGAGGAGGAGAAGGAAGAGGAGAGGTGAGAAGAGGAGAGGGTGAGAAAAGAGAAGCATGTGAGAAAAGAGGAGTAGGGTGTGAAAGACGAGGAGAAGGAGGAGGGGGGAGGAAAGAGGAGGTGGAGGGGATGATAGAGGAGGAGGGGGATGAAAGAGGAGGAGGAGTGGGTTGAGAGAAGGAGGTGAGAATGGAGGCGGGAGGTGAGAAAAGAGGGGCTACTGTGTAGTGTTTAAAACAATGCTGTGAAAATTTGGGGGTATAGGGGCATTGGGGCACAGGGCTGAAGGTTCGCCTAGGGTGTCGAATACTCTTGCACCGGCCCTGTATCTATGTGACCACAGAGATTTTCTTTCAGAGTTCTCTCCTTCGTCACATATACATTCCCTGAAAAAATGTTAAAGAAATTGTATTTTACAAAATGTTTTCAGTATGCCTGTTAGCACTATATTTTTCAGACAATATTAAAAATGACAGGTTAGATGTTTCTTGAGAGCGAGTGATTTTGATTTATTGTATTTCAAGCATACCTTAAATAGTGCTCTACTGCTTACAATGAAAACCAAGATAGATACAGTATCCACTACCAGTAACCTTTGGAAAAAAATATAAAATAGTAAACCATAGCGTCCAAAGAAACATTGACTGTATTCTTTGCTCATTTCTCTCTATAAAAAAAGTAGAAAAAAGCTTGTGTGTTGAGTAACAGAGAAACTTGACAGAAATTGTCCTAATGTTTGTCACGTAGACCAGACTTTTAAAAGGGATCGCAAACACCATCCAGAACAAGAGAGTTAAATAAATAATATCTTATTCTGGTCTCAGCCAATAGTGAGCACTCTGGATCCCTTGGTGCTGTTCAATGGTCAGCGACCTTCCTACAGCACATATTAAAAGGAAATAAAGGCGCTGATGTAAGAAGGTGGGACCTAACCACAAAAAACTTAGAGAATTTCTGCTGCTATGGTTTGCGAGCACCCGTAGCACAACACCTGTACACAGCCCCTTATCTGCTTTTGGCGCCAAATCAGATCAGCAAGGAGGAAGCGCTCTGCAGGTCTGTTGCACTCGTGCAGACACAGCAGCGGACACTGCAGCAGACTGGAGCTGAGTTTACTGCAGAGATTATACCGAACTGAGGCTGGAACGAGAGAAAGAGTTTCAATACAAGAATACTTTTCAAAGCTGTTACGGAGCGTGAGGAACAACGAGTGCCAGAAAAGGTAACCAAGAAAGTACCGGACGGACACTGTGGTAGGAGCCATCAGTATGTGCAGTGAATATATCCCAGGTTCAAAACAGGTGGTAAGAAGAGACGGAGAACTGCGGTACAATTTAACAGAGTCCGTGAGTAATACTGTGTACACCGGTGTTACCGGCATAAATACCCACAAAGGAAACACACATACAGGATAAGAATCTTGTAAAAGAGACTATCACTGAACGTTTGTCATAGAAAATAAAGTGCAACAACACAACGATTTTATCTGTATACCTGAAAGTGAAGCAAATCCAGCACTCATAAATTAACATCTCATTTCTTGTAGAAGATAACTTGCAACCATTTATAAACATCAGGCTGTAAAACACACTCAGCTTAGTGTGCAACTATATGCCATACAGGTTTTCAAATAACTCCCCCTTTGTTCAAAGGGGAATCATATGCTGTCCCGGTAGACCAGAGTTTTAGACACAGAAATACTCGGATCCTTTGATTGAGCAAAGTAAGAGATAAAATAAATTGTGATTTATTTTACAGAATGAACATACACAGCTTGATTTACAATAACAACGAAAAATACTCTTACTGGACTGGGTCAAACGAAATAAAATGTTCCCAAAACAAAAGGTTGCCTAAACAAGTCTCTGGGAGCATATTTCCAGGAGCGGGAGTTGCTCGCAAAAAGAGCCTGAAAAAGTCCTCGGTCGGAAGCGCAACTTGTCGCTGCTGTTTACTCCACTGGAGCTGCTTCTTTCGTGATGAAACTTTAAAATCTTGAAATTTAGATGTTTCTTGCATGAATTCTTACAGCATGATGACTCTGTTACAGCATGATGACTCCCCCTAAACTGAGCTGTGTGAAAAACAAAACGTGTTATCCAATAGCGCTTAAATCTAAATAGTGATCCTATAAGTGAGAATCATGTGAAAATCATATCAATGATATATTAATCAATATCCTTAAAGTGCTTAGTGATACTTCAAAGTGAATATAAAAGTGATACCGTGCATATAAATAAAATATAAAAACAACTTCGTTAGATGCTGCTCAACCTTTAATGAGGATTATTTTCTCAATCCACGTAGTTTACAGAAGTCCAACCAAATCAGGGAGCGCAAAAACATGAAAATAAAGAACATATACAAATTGTGCAATGCTGTATGTCTTGAATGGTGATTTTGAAAACAAACTTAATTCATCCAATAGAGTTTATACTCACAGATTTCTCTGTGATTAGGTGTATGTAAAGGTTTCTTTGTGCTTCAGTTTTTTTCTTATGGAAGCAGCATTCAAAGTATGGTGGTATCTTCACAGCTTACAAGAAAATGTGAGAAAGAAAAACAGACATAGTGTAGACTGCAATATAAATTTATCAGCAGTGAAAGTGAAAGAAATGCACTCACATGGTTCCAAATAATATGCGCAATTTTATCATAAGATCTACACCAACAGCGGAGGTAAACGGGCAGTCTCTCTGCTCGGTACACTGGGGCTGTCACGTCTTGCGTCTCCCGCACTTCCGGGTTCGTCTCTCAAACGGGAACAACTGCGATGACTCAGGATAGGCGAGTGGCGCTGTGTAGAGCCTCCCTCTTGGTTTCAGCTTGGCTTGCGATATACTTAACACATTATACGCGTTTCTCCTCCTTGGAGTGCCACTCGCCTATCTTGAGTCATCGCGGGAGTTCCCGTTTGAGAGACAAACCCGGAAGTGCGGGTGACGCAAGACGCGAATAAATAATGGATTGTACTTCATACTCTCCTTGTCCTGTATGACTGGAGCAGGAGTAGAAGAGGAGTCTGGAAAGTGAGAACTTTGAAAGACTGGCTTTAGGAGAGATATATGAAAAAACAAAGGTATCCTCATAGATGACGGAAGTTAAAGGCGGTACGCAACCGGATTAATCTTCTCCAGGATAGTGTATGGACCCAAAAAATTTGGGGCAAATTTGAGAGTGGGTGTATTGAGCCTGATGTTCCTTGAGGAAAGCCATACTCTGTCTCCTGGTTTGAAGTCTGGTAGGTTGCGACGATGACGATCTGCCTGGGATTTTTGTCTGCGAGTCGTCTCTCCAAGAGTCTTTTGAATTCTCCTCCAGGATTCCTGCAAAGAGTTGATTCTGTTGTCAGTCGCTGGGACCCCAGAGGAAGAGGAAGTGATGGGAAGGCGTGCAGGATGAAATCCGTAGTTAATAAAGAATGGGAATTCTTGTGTTGACTCATTTCTTAGAGAGTGTGGGTATTTCAGTCCTGAGCAAGTCCTGGGAAGGTGTTCCCACCGCTACCACCCGAAATAAGGATAGTGACAGTAAACCAGACTTTTAACAGGAAATACAAGTACCATGCAGAATGAGAGTTAAATAAACAATTGTTTATTATAGCCAGAGCTAACAGATAGCAATATAGCAAAAGCAAGGCGTTTACCACAATCTCAAGGTACAGGAGAATCCTAGCTATGTGCTAGGTGCTGCCGGAGCAAGCTTACCCAGTTTGCCACCTTGATCCACCCATTATTCAGTCCCAGTAACAAGGGATGCACGTCTCATGTCAACAGTTCTCATGTCATCTAGGCACTGTGACCAACCATGATCAACTGTGGAGCTCTGATCGTCATTGGCTTGTTTAGAACCTCAACCTCCATCTGGAAACATGGAAACCTGTGTGCTGATAAATCAGCAGAGAACTGGCCAGACTGACAAATCAGGGTTGTGGGCAGTGACAATGCCTCAAGACAGGGGTTTTGGTATTGTGTAAAATTGGAATCAATGGGAATCGAGCTGACAAGACTAGGCCCCGGCATTGTTTCCTTATTATAGCTTTATACCTCTCACAGGGGTAGGCGCCTTAAGCCAGGGAGAGAACAATGCTTTGCTTTTGGAGCATGTACCTTCCCAGCAGGAGGCACCACCCCTCCCCACCTCATTATTGTCCAGAGAAACGGCACATGGCCCCATACCAAGGCTCGTCCTTGACTAGCCACCAGCCACTCAACCTTGGATAGTAGCCCAAGAATACAATAAGTCACACAATAACACATGGAAATCACACAGATAAATAATAGAATTAGGCTGCAGAAAGCTGAGCATTTACAGATTTTATAAAATCTTATTGTGCAGAAATGTATTTTCCTAGTGTTTCATTTAATGCTTGATACATTGTATTATAACTCAGTGTACACTAATTGCTGCTGTGTAAAGCACTGCAAACTTGCTTACTTGGTTGGGGCAATATGAATAAAATCATAGATATACATGTAGATCCTGTGGAATTAAAACCTCACTGTATACCAATGGCTGCTGTAAAAAGTACTGCATACTTGGTTGGTGCAATATAAAATAAACAAATAAAACTATACATATTTATGTAGACGCTGTGAAATTAAAATCTCATTATTCTCCTGATAGCTCCTTAGAAAGCATCAATATCCTACTCTTCTTCAAATGCAGGCTCATGCAGAAGGTATTAAGATATTTATTACTTAAATGTTTTATAACGCCCACCAGGTACGTGGCGCTTTACACATTTTACACAAATTACAATACAATGGGTGATTAGCATTCTCCCTCAGATTTTCACATGATATTGTCCAGTGATCAAGCACACCAAGAGGATATGAAGCTGGAAGAATGCTGAGGGTAGAACAATAGAAAAACAATCACAACCACATAAAGTATATTCAGTAAATCAAGTATATAACTATAAATCATATATCCTCCTTATTGCAATGTAGTCAATATATGCTTTCAGAGTTATCGCTTCCATTCTAAACCACAATTCTTCCAACGCATCTTTATTCATATGTCTCCAGTGTTTTTTAATTGGCATCCAAATTAAATTCTAAACCTTCATTGCTTCCCTTTTTAATGTAGCAAAAATCCTAACACCTTGGTTTAGATTTTATGGAGCTCATTAGTGCGTCTCCAAGACGTAGTAATCTTCTCAAGATTGCAGATACTGTAGAGATGTGTCCCACTTTTTCTGATGGAAAAAAAAATAATAGTAATGCATGTTTAATGCATCCCCTTCATGGTTTCGCCATGAGAATTTCTTTAATCACAGATACAGTTTTTTTTACACTTGTACATCAAATAAAAATACCAATTGTGAGCATATTCACAGGTCCAATGCAGATCTTCAAACCTTACTTTCCCCGTTATCTTTTTAGTATATAATTCTTCCACAGCAGCCAGAGATTCTGGGTAATGACATGCAAATGAGCACTCTCAGTGTATCACTTCTTGCTTTTTGTCCATTTAACATGGACCCATATAAGCTTATGCCTACAAAGCTTTTTCAGCATTGCTTGTATAAATGTTATGTAAGCTGGTTTGTGGTGAAGTGGTTGGTTCTATACAGTCAGTTGGCCAAATGTGTAGAAGAGGTTGCACAAACGTTACACACTAAACAAATAGGGGAAGACAAATAAATATTTTTATTTTAAAAACTCAAATACTTTCCTACCAAATACTTTTATGAAATCTATGTGTAACGGGTATTCCCTGTGAATACAGACGCTACTACCTGCTGTGTATACCTGTGTGGCTCTCAGGTGCCTAAGCCTCCGCTCGGGGAGCCTGGGGTACATACATATAATACAATCTCGTGGTGCAACGCCTCCACCTGGGAGGGATCCCAATGGAATGGGAGGAGGCCCTCACAGGAAAAAATCACATTAAGCAAACAGTTGTAAAACAGAACAGGCTTTACTGCATATATGAGCATAACATTTACTAAAAACATTAAAGTTTAGCACTGCATAAGGATATTGCATAATCCCCACACCCTCCACCATGTACCCCCACACCGTGTCCACAGAATAACCCCCTTGTCCCGTGGTCAGCGCTGCCACTATGTGAGAGTACTCTCGTGTGTGCACGTGTGTAACGTTACCTGCCCAGTGCGACGGCACCTGGACGTTAAAGACTCTTCACAAAGGATCAGACGAGCTTTAGGGTGATGTCCGGTTCCTCCGGTGAGAAGATCTGTGAAGGCGGTCCACCCTTGGTACGGTTCCGCTCTCTCTGCTGAGCAGGCTTGATCCCAAGCCTCTGGATGGAAGCGCAACGTCCGCTGTGTCCCTAACTGGCTCCCAATAGTAAGGGGCAGGGTCCCTAACCTGGGGCCTGTCCCTGAAACAACTCAATACTACTGGTGGCTCAGAGCTATCTGGGGCCTAGGGGGCTGCTGGCCTAGTGCAGGGAGTCACTGACTCCTGAAACCCTACCTCCTTCCCCTAGCTGATCTTGACGCTGACTGCGTTGCTGCAAACCCCACGAATTGTATCTCCTCTGTGAGCAGGGAGATACTGTAGCCCTATTGGCTCCCTGGCATCACGTGGGGTCCCCTAATGCTCATGGGTCCTGTAGTCCCTGCTGTGAGCCCTCCTCTGATTGGCCCCCGTTTCACGCTCTCCCTCTGCGCATCCCTTGGTGCCACCTCAGTAGGCATTGGCCTACGGGGCCCTTTACCCGTAGCTCCTCCGGGAGATGCCCCTTCAGTGGAATAGTCCCTTTGAGAGGGTCCTTCCATAGGGTCTTCAGGAGTTTCAGAGTTGGGGTAATTAGTTACAGTCTCTTGACCAATCTCTGATAAATCGGACTCACCGTTGAGCGGTGTGGCCAGTATTTCTGCTTCTTCGTCTCCCACTTGTGGGATGGGGAGAAGGTGATTGCGATGCCAAACCTTTACCCGGCCTTCAGTATCTTTGATGCAATAGACCGGGAGGCCAGGCATCTGGGACTCTACCTCATGTATGCCATCTCTCCATCGGTCCGCCAATTTATGTTTTCCGGGGACTCCCAGATTACGAAGCAACACCGCATCCCCAGGACGTAGCTCCCGATACTTGACTTTATTGTCATATCGTCTCTTGTTGCCAGCATTCAGTTTAGCTGTAGACTTCTCAGCCTGTTGGTAAGCTTGCTGCAAACTGTCCTTTAGTCTTTGCACATACTTGAAATGGATAGCATTGTGTATCCCATCCATTGATACTCGAAGAGGCACTTCTACTGGGAGTCTTGCCTCCCGCCCAAACATGAGGAAGCATGGGGAGAATCCAGTGGACTCATGGCGGGTACAGTGGTACGCGTGTACCAAAGCCTCTACGTGTCGACTCCATTCCGTTTTCTGCGCACCCTTCAGGGTTCCGAGCATGTCCAACAAGGTCCTGTTGAATCGTTCTGTCAAAGCGTCTCCTTAGGGGTGGTACGGAGTCATCCGTGATTTGGCAATGTTCAGCATTTTGAGTAATTCTCGGATCAGAGTGCTCTCAAAATCTCGCCCTTGGTCTGAGTGAAGTCGGTTTGGAAGACTGTAGTGAACGAAGTACTTCTCCCATAGTATTTTTGCGACTGTGATGGCCTTCTGGTCTTTCGTGGGGAAGGCCTGAGCATACCGGGTGTTATGGTCCGTGATGACCAGCACGTTACAGATTCCTCGGGTATCGGGTTCAATACACAAAAAGTCCATACACACCAGGTACATTGGACCAGAACTCTAGAGATGGGCCATGAGTGCTGCTCTGGTAGGCAAAGCCTTGCGTTGGACACACCGGGAACAAAGGCGGCAGTGTTGTTCCACCGCTTCCCGCATCTTGGGCCAGAAGAACCGGTCTCGGACTAACCCAAAAGTCTTCTCGACACCGAGGTGCCCATGTTCATCATGTAGAGACTTCAACACCATATATCTCAAGTTTTGGGGTAGAACCAGTTGTCGCCTGTCAGGGTGGTTGTGATATTGGACTACCCTATAGAGCAAGCAATTGTCTATCTTGAACTTGTCCACCTCATGCATTAGCAATGCGAGCAGGTCTCGGGGAGCACTTTTCAGTAGAGCTGGATTCTTTCTTTGAACAGCTTGCCGAATGATGCTGATTATTGGATCTCTCATTTGATAGTCCACTAAGTCTTTCCATCTTATGACTTTGTCATTGGTTATGTTCATTCCCTTGGGATCGCAGTTGGCGGCTGGGATAGCCTGCGACTGGCATCCTAACGTATCTGCAACTCATAATTCGGAGAAGGCCACCTGATCATTGATGACGGCCGCTATGCTACACATTGCTCGCATCCCTGGCCCGGGGATCTCTTCCCATTCATCATCATCAGGAGTAGCACTTAGTCCTGGTCGTCGTGATAGAGTGTCAGCTCCAATGTTCAAAGGCCCCGGCTTGTACTTCAGAGCGAATCTGTAGTTACATAGGGTTGCCAGCCATCGGTGCCCTGCTGCATCCAACTTGGCGGAAGTATTGATGTATGTGAGGGGATTGTTATCCGTCCTTACCTCAAACGTAACACCATAGAGGTAATCATGAAGTTTCTCTGTGATCGCTCATTTGAGAGCCAGGAACTCTAGCTTGTGTACAGGGTATTTCTGTTCACTGGGTGTCAGGCTGTGGCTGATGTAGGCTACAGGCCGAAAGACCCTCTGGGTGCTTCTGATGTAAGACAGCGCCCAGTCCATTGAGACTGGCATCCACATGCAGAACGTATGGTTGTTCTGGATCAGCATACGCAAGCACTGGTGTTTCAGTCAGGCTTTTCTTCAAGTTCAGGAAGGCCCGTTCACACTCGGACGTCCACTTATCGCCAAATGGTTGACGGGCCGACGTGGCCTTCCTTCCAGTATCTTCGGGGTATATCTTCAAAAGATTGTTCAGGGGTTTAGCTCGACTAGTGTACCCTTCCACGAAGAGGCGGTAATATCCACAGAAACCCAGGAATGATCGCAGCTCCGTGACATTCTTGGGATGCGGCCAGTTCATTACTGTTTCTACTTTGGCCGGATTTGTAGCAATTCCTTGAGCAGACACGATGTGTCCAACGTAGGTCACTGAGGTGTGACAGAACCTACACTTGTCGAGGGATAACTTCAATCCTTCTTTTCCAAGACGGTCTATCACCTTAAGCAGCCTCTCTTCGTGCTCTTCCAGGGTCCTCCCGAAGACAATGATGTCGTCCAGGTAGACAAGACACTCCCGAGGGTTCATGTCCCTGATTGTTTTCTCCATCAGTCGCTGGAAGGTAGCAGGAGCTCCACATATACCTTGAGGCATACGCGTAAATTGGTAGAAGCCCAGGGGGCAGACGAAGGCTGGTGGTCCTCTGCACTCATAGGTACCTAGTAGTACCCAGATCGTAAGTCGAGCACACTAAACCATTGGCTCCCGGTTAGGGCATTCAGGATCTCTTCAATGAAGGTTGTATTGATCGGGTACCGTACGATTATTCAGAGTTCGATAATCGACGCACAATCTTACAGATCCATTCTTCTTCCTTACCACCACTATGGGTGATGCATAAGGAATCCGAGACTCCGTCAATATCACAGCGGTCTCCATTTCCTTCAGGACGTTCCTTACATCGTCCATATCCCTGGGGGGGATGCGACGAGAGCGTTCACGGAACGGAGTAGCGTCACTCAACCTAATGGTGTGTTGGGCGCTGCGACTGTGGAAAATACCGCTGGTGGAAAATACCGTCCTTCTTTCATTCAGCTTGGCCGTCAGTAGATCCTTCCACTCAGTTGGCAGCGTCGAGTCTCCGAAGTTGAAATCCAGATCGACTAACTGCTCACCCACTGCAGCGGTGTTCACCTGGGGCACTGTTTCTACCGGGCTGATAGGATATATGCTGCCCAAACTTTGTCCTGCATCAAGGTCCATCGAGAATGGAGAGATATTTTGAACATACACATAGGTTCGTAGAGGAATTTTGGTCATCCACTCTTTCACTTCGAGTATTATCCTATGCCCTCTCTGAATCTCTTCCTCAGGAGTACTCTCCAGAGAGAACTGATGATCGGTCTCATCTCGATCGGGATAACAGCACCAGACGGCCATGCGTCCTGGTAAAATGGTCGTCAGTCCGCATTGACGATTGTAGAGGTCCCCGTGACGCTCTAAGGCATATACCCTGTTGCACTCCTCTCTCAGCACAGGGTCAAGGAGTGGATTGGCCATTGGCAATTCATTGGTAGGCTCTGATTACGGCTTGCACTTTATCCGTATTTGTTCCCAAGATGACCGGGTACTGACACTGTCCTTGAGGCTTCGGGCATACCATTGCCTCCACATGCATGGGATGTTTCTTGCCGGTATTCAATTTAAGTATCTCCAGTTGAACTCTCACAATCCCATCGATGGGGTAATCTTCATTGCTCAACCCCCTCACCTTCATATGTTCCGCCGACCGCAGGGGATAGTGCTTAAGGTGTTGGTCATAAAATTGTTGGTATATTATGGTCACTTGGGACCCGGTGTCAGTAAAGCAGAGGCATAGACTCCTTCTACTACCACACGCATGATGGCAGAGGGGCCTATCTGACAGTAACCATCCCCGGCCGGAGTTCCATCGTCTGGGCTTAGGTTGGTAGGAGCTTCCGGATGCGTAGGGGTTGCCTCGGATGTCTTGGCTTCTGTGGTCTATATCCGGCAGATCATAGACCTAGCCGAGATTCCTTTACTGGGCGTTTTCTTTTCTTGGTTGACTCCTTCAGGGCACTCTCTGGAAAAATGGCCTTTCTGTCCACAACCATAGCAGACGATATCTTTAGGATCCAATTGTCTTGGGTAAGTGGGGGAGGATCTCCCCAAAGTCCGGCCTTTCATGGAGGGTGACTTGGGTGGCTCCTCTTCCTCTTTGACAGGTTTCTTGATCCGGCGAGCGGAGGCTCCCGGGATGTCACTCGCAGGGGGATCTTTGACCTTGGTGCCCGTATGCAGCTTGGTATAGGCTTCATGCCCCTTGACGATCCCCAAAATGTCCATGAAGGTAGGGGGAGGCCCCTCCATTAGTGAGCACCTGATCATGATCACTATGTGATGCGTGGGAATGGCCCCTCGGAGGAACTGCTTGCACCGGTATTCGTCCATCTCTGAGGCTAGAATGAGGCCGCAAGTTCGCAATTTCCACAGGACCAGCTGAATTTGTTGAAGGAAATCTGACAGGTCTTCATTCTCCTTCTGTCTGAGACCGTAATATTTTAATCACAGCTCACTCTCCTCTTCATCTTTGCAATAGATCTGGACTAACAAGTCTACCATCTGACGAGCAGAGAGATCAGGGTCTTGGTCGCGCTGTGCACTGACCATGGTGGCTGCTGGGGGTCGGAGGCTTTCCAGGATTCTCTGATGTCTTACCGCTTCAGAGCAGGGCCATTCATCGATCACCTTGAGGGTATGTTCCTTCCAAGACTCGATGCTTTCTTCGCCTATGGGGACAGGAACCATTCCTGAAAACGCCTTCAACTTCCTGTAATTTTGAGCTTGGGCGGACGTAGTTATAGCTTCCACAAGCTGCGGGAATGTCACTCCTAGCATGGAGCCACCACTGTCTGAGGAACTTGCGATCCACGCTCCCTAACTGTTAGGGATTGGTGTGAAGCTTATCATTAACCGGTTAGGGACCGGTGATGTTGGCGGGCTACCGGCCCAGCTAGTGGCTCTTTGCCTAGCATCAGAAGAGAAAGTCACTCGGGGTAGGGATACGTCTGATCTGATGGGTGTACTGGCGGCCATATCTTTGCCTTCCCAACCCGCATGTCTGGTAAGGGAAGTGGCGTGACTGGAAAACGGTTCCAGGGTAAATTAGAGGGCACCCTTGCGGTAAAGTCTCTGGTAGATACACTACTTGTGGGCCTCTATCAGGGGATATTGCTTGTGCGGTGGCCAGCAGTAGGGTGTTCTCTTGCTGGTCAATGTTGTAGTGCTTGCTGATGAGGCGGGTGCCCGCCAGACCAGGTAATGTCCTTACTGCGCTGCAGACAGTAAACATGGATACATCGGCAGGCACTCCGTCTACGGCGACTATGTGGCACAGGAGCTCTCCTAGTTTTTCGGCCCAGTCGGCCACTTGTTGGGGCATGAGCGCAGGCATGCTGACTGATAGGATATTATGTGAACTACTGAGTAGGGCACCCCAGGACTGATCTCAGCAGCGTCTCCAAATGTAACGGGTATTCCCTGTGAATACAGACGCTACTACCTGCTCTGTATACCTGTGTGGCTCTCAGGAGCCTAAGCCTCCGCTCGGGGAGCCTGGGGTACATACATATAATACAATCTCGTGGTGCAACGCCTCCACCTGGGAGGGATCCCAATGGAGTGGGAGGAGGCCCTCATAGGAAACAATCACATTACGCAAACAGTTGTAAAACAGAACAGGCTTTACTGCATATATGAGCATAACATTTACTAAACACATTAAAGGTTAGCACTGCATAAGGATATTGCATAATCCCCACACCCTCCACCGTGTATCCCCACACCGTGTCCACAGAATAACCCCCCTTGTCCGTGGTCAGCGCTGCCACTATGTGAGAGTATTCTCATGTGTGCACGTGCGTAACGTTACCTGCCCAGTGTGATGGCACCTGGGCGTTAAAGACTCTTCACAAAGGATTAAAGGCGAGCTTAGGGTGATGTCCGGTTCCTCCGGTGAGAAGATCTGTGAGGGCGGTCCACCCTTGGTACGGTTGCGCTCTCTCTGCTGAGCAGGCTTGATCTCAAGCCTCTGGATGGAAGTGCAGCGTCCGCTGTGTCCCTAACTGGCTCTCAATAGTAAGGGGCAGGGTCCCTAACCTGGGGCCTGTCCCTGAAACAACTCAATACTACTGGTGGCTCAGAGCTATCTGGGGCCTAGGGGGCTGCTGGCCTAGTGCAGGGAGTCACTGACTCCTGCACCCTACCTCCTTCCCCTAGATGCTCCTGACGCTGACTGCGTTGCTGCAAACCCCGCGAATTGTATCTCCTCTGTGAGCAGGGAGATACTGTAGCCCTATTGGCTCCCTGGTGTCACGTGGGGTCCCCTAATGCTCATGGGACCTGTAGTCCTTGCGGTGAGCCCTCCTCTGATTGGTCCCCGTTTCGTGCTCTCCCTCTGCGCATGCGCAAGCTCTCGGGTGGCCGCCGCCTGCCTTGCCGCACTGCGCATGCGCAAAGAACAATATGGCAGTGCCCTGCCATGTCGGGCCGCCACGGAGTCTCCGGAGCACCGGAGCGCTCCCTGCTTGGCCCCCACCCTCCAGAACCTCCGGCGGGTCTGCCGCTTGGCTCCGGCAGCACTCACCATAACTGCCGGCGCGGAGGTAATGAGGGGGGGGGGTCGCCGAGCAGAGGGGGACCCGGCTACATCTGTATACAAGTAAAATGTAAGTACAAGTAGGAATGAGAAATACATAAATATGTTCTATTTATTTAAGTTATAATTCCAACTCGAATCCTACAGCTGAAGCTTATGCTAACCCAAGTATTATCAAACTTATTTTGATAATTATTTCTTTTATTTACTGCTTGTACAGTACAGACTTTAAAGTTTCATCTTTGTGAGTGTCATTTTTAACCAGTAAATTTGAGAGACTTGAGCTCAAAAAGTAAAAAAGCTAAAACTTTTCATACAAATGAAATAAAGTATAGTTAGCAGACTTGACACACATGCAATGGGAAGGAAATATTAAATAACCATCCAACGACATGACCATTCTACACTTTTACACTTGTGCTTGTTACAGTACATAGCCCTTAAAGAAGATTGCTCTTAGATGGGCACATCTTTTATCAGCACAATTGTTTGTTGCCTAGAGCCTAAGGTGTTTAGCAAGACACAGGTAGCAGTAGATGGGAAAACAGCAGGAACAGCCTCCTTTAGTACCATACATTACAATTATCTGCTTGTGGAACCAGTCACGGATTTCAAACTCATGATCCCTGGCAGAGGTCATTACTGCTATAACTCGGATGTGCATGACTGTGAACCAGTACAATTACTGAAGTCAGATTGCCCTCTTCAACATTGGAGCTCTTCTGTATGCATGGAGATTCACTAACCTTGACTCTGTGGGGAGTCTGTGTTCTAGTCTGCCTTTCATGTCACACTGCAGGCTTTTTTATTTTGCAACTGATTCTGCAACCTAATTTGAAGCTATGAAAACAAAGAGGTCACTCTAGCTAAATGATATAAAATAAATAAGTCAAATGAGCTAATTGTTTCATATTTATAGGTTTGAGCAGTGAGACGATTGAGTCAAAGATGACACCTACCACACAGCAAATCAATGAGGTCAAATATTCTTGAGAAAATGTCTCTGTCAGAGAGCATGCAGTTCAATAGCAGGGGTGAAGATCAAATGTTAAAAGTATCAAACAATTTTAATGCTACAAGTTCTAATAATATTTTATTCCTATACTGCATATTTGTTTTGTTTTGCCACAGGGTATTGGGACATAGGAGGTTTTCTAACAGTTGGGTTTGCCTATGGGGCCTATTAATTAAAATTCAATATTGGCAATGCCAAATCATGGAAAATAGAATGCAATTAGACTTCGTAAAAATGTACCATAAGTTACTCTTATATCGCATATTCACAAAAGTGCGTTCAATTTTACACAAGTCTTAACATTGTTAGTTAAGTCCTACCGAAACTTGACATTACTCATATCAAGATCCTGAAATAGTGCTTTCTTTCCACGTTTCTACAGCAAAAATCCATTTGGATTTTAAACCCTTCACTGCACTAGGATGTTTATAAACATTCTTAATTTTGCAAATGCACTTAGAACATCCTCCTGCTTCCCCAATCCTCCTGAAGCCGGGAGGGGTCTGAGTCTCACCCATGTAATTAATGACTTAGACATACAGTCTTCATACAGTCTTGGAGTGTAGAACCCATGACTGCATGCAGCCCCCTCTGACAGTAGTATAACTCCTCACTTCTCCACAGATCATCAGTACAAGTAGGGACTGTATGGGGGGTGATCAGTGGGGGTAGTTTTTTGGGGTTCTATTCACACCCCTTCCCTCCCAATGATCAATTAATTATTTTCCTCACCCTACCCCAAGTCAGAGGGGGAAGGGAGGATTTTAAGTTTAAAGGGTGAGAAGACCATTTTTTTTAATTCTTATTTGATTGTACATAGGTGTGTATACAGTATATATATATATATATATATATATATATATATATATATATATATATATACATACAGACGGAGCCAGCTATTTGAGGGACAACAACTTCCACCCGACACACACACTAAGCATGTAACCATCTACAGTCAAGCCATGCGATACAACCAGATATGCTCCGACACAGCAGACAGAGGACAGTGGATTACAGCCTTGAGATTGGATTTCATAAATCGTGGATATAACCACAGAATTGTAGCCAAGCAAATTCACAAAGCCACCAGAATACCAAGAAGTGATCTCCCTGAATACAGACATAAAGAGACAAGCGACATGGTAAATTTGGTGGTCACATATAACCTACACCTAGAATCTCTACGCTAGATCGCCAGGGAATACAACCCATTCTCCAGGAAGATACAAGACTGCAACAGGTCTTCCCTGAAACACCCTTATAATCATACAGACAACCTCACAATCTCCAGAAAATTATGGTGAGGAGTAAAGTATTCAGCATTACAACAGAATGCGGACAAGACCATGCCAGGATGCAAGATGCAAAACCTGCGCAATGCTCCACACAGCGGCACTATACAAATACCACACAGGAATCTGGAGTACAAAATCAGAGGAAGGTTCACCTGTTCCTCCAGCAATGTTGTGTACCTCATCATGTGCATGAAATGCCCAGGGGGCTGCTACTACATAGGTGAGACAGGACAGGGGCTAAACAACAGAATGAATCTGTATTGCCACAGTATCACACGTGGATCAAGAGACAGTCCTGGCGGCGAACATTTCTCTGACTCTGGCCATAAAATTAACTCAAAGGTAATCTTAGAACACCGAAATAGAGACAGTTGCATGAATACAAATTTATGCAACTCTTCAGGACACTTAGCGATGGCTTAAACCGAGACCACAGTTTCATGAGTCACTATCCTGACACAAGAGAACTCTCTTCCCATGAGTGCTAATGGCCATGTCTATACATATGGCGCTGTATGATTGCACACACAGCTGTGGACACCACGCCAGTCAGAATAGGGACCTCAACAGAGTAAGTAGTGTCCAGGGAGCAGTGCTTCCCTGGACTAGGCCAGATCTCCCCCCTTTTGGACCCAGATAGGCCCCTACTCACAGTAGGTTGTAGCTGCTACAGGGGAAGCCCATAGTTAAGGACCTTTCCCCAGTAGCTGCTTATAGTCAAATACAGCATTGGTGAGACGCCACACGGTGACTGCGGCCTGTGGTCTGGGACCAGATCATCTCCGTTGCAAGAGACTCTGGTGATATTATCCACGTCGGGATTCACCCCACATGGAGGAGGACGCTAAGGTACTTAAGGGGTTACTGGTGTTTTAATGAGTGTGTGAAGGATGTACTGTAGATACATAGTTATATAGTAGATGAGGTTGAAAAAAGACATACGTCATCAAGTTCAGCCTATGCTAAAATTAGACAGATACTTTATCCTATATTTGTACTTACAGTACGGTATATATATTTATTCAGTGGAAGGCAAAAAAAAAAATCCCCAGTTAAATATCATCTAATGATATCTCAAAAGGTGGAAAAATAAATTCCTTCCTGACTCCAATATTGGCAATCAGATTACTCCCTGGATCAACATCCTTTCCATGTTTACTTATTTGGTATACAGTATATCTCTAAACCATCCCTTTCTAAAAAAAAAAAAATGCCCAACCTTTTTTTTAACATATCTATTGTATCTGCTATCAGAGTATCTGTGGGTAATGAATTCCAGATGTTAACTACCCTTACTGTAAAGAATCATTTGCTGTGTTGCTGGTGACATCTCCTTGCCTCCAACCATAAAGTTTGACCCATTGTCATTTCTACTGCCCTTGGGATGAATAGTTATTTTGAAAGCTCCTTGTATTGTCATAGAACATATTTGTGTAACACCATTATCCGCCCCCCCCCCCCCCCCCCCCCAAGGGAGATTTGTTGGTACTAGGTGTTAGTGGTACTGTGGTGCTCACCTGTTGGTTCTCAGGAGGCTGAGTCTCTGCGATGTTATAGTGAGTTGGACACAGGACAGTCTGGTTCTGGATGGTACAGTGCCTCTACCCTGCAGGGCTCTGCCAAAGGCAGGGATTCCTTTCCACAGGAACACTCAGAATAATGCAGTCACAGGCCAGGAACAATACAACTGCATTTATTGGTTGACAAGCTCATACTTTATCTCCAACTCATGCAAGAGAGGTGCCTTTCTCTAGCAATCCAAGTTCTTGCCCTCTGAGCTTGCAATCCTACCAGTGGTCAGAGCTAGGCTTGCAGGACCACTTCCCTAGACTAGGCCCCCAGGAGTGCGAGGCCACTGGGCTAGTCTTGACCCCCTTATCCCCTGATGGGGCAAGGTAGACACACCACCTGCTCCCTAAGGAGCAGGTTACACTGGGAGAGAACCACTTCATTTGAAAGGAGCCATATTTTATACCAGGGTAGTGTCTCACTCCTAAGCCCCTGTAACTGGGCAGTACAAACCCCCTCCCCTCTGGCACATGCTTCAACGGTTTCAGACTAGCACCTGGAACCCGCAACAAAATAACATCCCAGTAATGAGGCTCACATGCTGCCCATGTGAGAGGAGTTTAAACCCAGCACAGCCTGCTCTTACCAGGACTTATAATACTAGGGCCAGGAATATATAGCATGGGGAATATGGCTACATTTGTATATCCTGTAGTTATCATGTCCCCTCTTAAAAGCCTGTTGTTAAGCTTGCTGTTTACAAGCACTCCTAAATCCTTCTCAATCAAGGATTCTCCTAATGTATCCCCATTTAAATTGTAAGTCACCTGTTTATTCTCATTTCCCAAATGCATAACCTTACAGTACATGTATCTGTATTAAAACCTCGCCTGCCATTTACCCGACAAAGTTTTAAGTCTATCTAAATCCTTCTGGAGAGAAATTACATCCTGTGCTGATTCTACTACCTTACACAATTTAATGTCATCAGCAAATATGGGGACTTTGTTTTCTATGCCAACCGCAAGGTCATTAATGAACAAGTTAAAACACACAGGTCACAGTACCAATCCCTTAGGTACTCCACTCACAACTTTAGCCCAATCTGAAAAAGTTCAGTTTACAACAATTCTCTGTTGTCTATCCTTCGAACAGTTTTCAATCCAGGTCCATATATTTTTATTTTCTCCAATTTGATTCATTTTGTACACTAACCACTTGTGTGGAACCATATCAAATGCCTTTACAAAATCTAAGTAGACCACATCAACTGCAGTACCCTGGTTGAAATTCCTGCTTACATCCTCAAGGAAACTAATACGGTTAGTTTGGAACAACCTATCCTGCATAAATTCATGCTGATTATTACTAATAATTTTGTTTTCCACTAGGTGTTCCTGAATATTATCCGATACTAAACCTTCAAGTATAGACAAGAAATAGGGGAGTGAACCCCTCGGGATACCGTGGCTACCAAAACCGTGGTGGTTCTATTAATGCAAGTCCCTGGTAGCAAGAGGTGGACATCCTTTAAATAATAAAGACAATAGGCAACCCAGATATAGCCGTACAGACTAAAGCAGGGCGGGGGGCTTTGGATCGGGGGAATACCCGCGGGCACGTCCAGGGAGATGCTCGAGAATAAGTCCCAACCGGTAACAGAACGCCTCACCCACGCCCTGTGTCCCGGACTAAACCCAGCGGTCAGTACTCACGACTCCTTGTGTGAACTGCCAAAGTGCTGGTTATGGGGTTGCCCAGCGGTCTGCTGTATGGTGGTGTCCTCGTGTGCTCCAGCAGGAAGTAGAAGAGATAGGTGAAAAAGCGAGTGACGCCGCGGTCACGACTCCTCTGAACAGCCAAACGCATGTAGAAAAATAAAAAACTTTATTGAACAAACAAGTGAACAACAGCCATAGTCATCCTCTGACGCGTTCGTACGGGTTCACGGGGACTTTTTCAAAGTTTTGAAAAAGTCCGTGACCCGGACGAAACGCGTCAGAGGATGACTATGGCTGTTGTTCACTTGTTTGTTCAATAAAGTTTTTTATTTTTCTACATGCGTTTGGCTGTTCAGAGGAGTCGTGACCGCGGCGTCACTCGCTTTTTCACCTAAACCTTCAAGTAGCTTCCCCAGTATTGATGATAGGCTTACAGGTCTGTGATTCCGTAGTTGTGACATAGCTCCCATTTGAAATATAGGCCCCATGTCTGCTTTATGCCAATCTAGGAGTTCAGAGACTGTAGAAATGGAGTCCTTGAATATTACCTGTAATTGGTTTGGCTATTGCTGAACTTAGCTCCTTCAGCACTCTTGGATATATGCCATTGGGGCCTTATTTACTTTAATTTTATCAAGCCGTCTATGAACTTCTTCCTCTGTTAACCAATTGTTTAGTTAATATAGAGGTTGTGGATTCCTACCGCGGCACTCTTATTGCAATTGATTTTCCCCTGGTAAATTTAGAAGCAATGAATTTGTTTAATACCTCTGCTTTTCCTTTTGTCCAACAATGTGCCTGCCCATCTCACACAGAAAGGGGTGTAGTTTCCACAGGGGTATTGACTACTGTTAAGGAAGTTAAGGGGTTAACCCCCCCCCCCCGCTACCCACCCGGTAGACATAACCACCCACCTGGGGGCAACTACCGCATCCTCCACCCACTCTAGCCCCATAACCACACACACAAATGGGCAAATGCACTAGTAGCCAAATGGCTAATAGCGCTTTTGTGGTGCAAAAAAACAAAAATACACAATAAAATAAACATTACAATACAATGCAAAAATAAAAAAACAATAGCCAATGCACCCATTGATTGCCACTGTGGTTAATTATGCCCTGAATGGTGGGCACAGATAGCCACATTGGCAATCAATGAACACCATAAAAAGAAAATCACAATTAAATAAAATAGTTTTTTTAGCGTTGCTATCACGGTATTCAGAAGGTCTGTGCTAATCAATGGGTACAGGGTGGGTATAGTGGGTCCAAGTGGTTGGTTAGGCCTTCCGGGTGGGTAGAAGGGGATGGGGTTAACACCTTAATTACTATAGAGGTTATTAACCGCTAAGGTGATTAAGGGGTTAGGGGACATTAGATTGTATTTTTCTTGTATTCTTTCTGGCATCCGAGGACATGGATGATGAGAACGCCCTTCATGATGGCAGGGGTAAGTTGAAAGTTTTATTTTCTTTATTTATGCTGGCTTGTTAATGTTTGATTTTAGAATTGGCAAATGCACTATTATCCATATGTGGATAATAGTAATTTTGCCCATTACTGTACTGTATGTGTTGGGGGGTGGGGGTGGGGGGGTTCTGTTGGGGGTAGGGGAGGTGGGTAGTAGGGCTTTTGTGTGTATTTTTGTTTATTGTGGGTATAGGGATTTGGTGAAGGGGGTAGTAGCCCCAAAGATGGATGTTTAGGCCTACCAGGTGGTAGCGGAAGGGCTTAAGCCATTCATTACCATAGCGATATTAACCGCTAAGTTAATGAAGGGGTTAACTCAACCCACAACCTCCATGCAAGGCATAAACACCAACCAAGGGCCAAATACCACATTCACCCACCCCCACTACCCACAATAAACATGTCACTGGTAGTTAACCCCTTCATTGCCTTAGCGGTCAGCTGCTAAGGTAATGAAGTTGCCTGTAAAAGCATTTTTATTGTATGAGACTCATGCCGGGGGCCTCCGATGCTGATATTAACGTGCATCAGCTCCCGAGACTCCCAGCATCAATCCGATGCAAAAAAAATGCATTTGTTTCTAAGTCCTCTCTCGCCGCCTCTCAGCAACTTCTCACCAGCCTCACGCCAACTTTTCCTTGCGTGAGGATTTTGGGAGAAACAAGATTCTATATAAGTTAATCGAGGCTACTAGAATTGCACGATTTTCAGAACCTGCGGATAAGTGGCTTCTCGTCTGTCACCTGGCGATTTCTTTTTGACAGCTGAAATTGTTGGCGATTTATGCCTTTATCGCCCACTTATCGAGGCTTACTGAATAGCAGTAGGTATTTTGGCCTATACGTGCTCGATATGTGGCTTAAGAACACATAGAATAGGCCCCTAGTACTTTTGTTTTTAGTGGATGTGATATTACCTCCACTTTAAAGTAGTTTGATGTATCCGGCCCATAGAAGTGAACCAAATAATTTTTCCACGGTATAAATCATGAGGCCCAAATTCACTAAGCTCTGTTCGGCTGCTAAATGTTACATTAAAATAAGTTGACAACCATTAATCATAAGGCAGTATTCACTAAACAATGTTAATGGTAACATGAGAAGTATTTTACCATTATTTAAGTCAAACTGTACCTACAGTAACTGTGGGGTTAGACAAATCCAGACACTGAAATAGGGATTTTGCTAGACAGGAGAGAGACAGAGTCACCAGTATCACAGAAAAGGGTTCTTTATAATAAGGTCAGTGAAAATGTGTAATATACGTTGAGACGGTGATAGCAGATGCAGTAGATATATTTAAGAAAGGGTTACATATGTTTTAAGGGAACACAGGCAAATTCGGAATAAATTAAAACATTGGAATAGCATTGAGATTATGGAGAAATCTGAATTATTATTATCATTTATTTGAACACACAAACATATTCCGTAACGCTGTACAATAGGTTTGGAGGACAAAAAAAAGTAACAAAAATAAACATACATTGTTACAGTAGATAAGGAGGGCGCTGCCACAAGGAGCTTACAATCTGTTTGGAGCGTAAGTGGAAACATAAGGTAGACGTACATTACGTCACGTTATTGGAAGATGCTAAAACAATGTGGCGCTACTGTGATGGTAAGGGGGTAACCAGGCTCTAAATAAAGGTTAAGCCTGTTTTTGGTTACCCTTGACACGAGTATAAGGGTTCAAGAGAGTTAGCTCTTGAGCCCAGTAACAATGTATGCTTTACATGTACCTTGTGTAAATAAAGTATTTTATGTGTTTTTATTTTTCTGAGCATGTCAACGAGCAGGGATTGCTAGGGCATGAGTTCCAAGGGGGGGGGGGGGTTTGCGGAGGAATTGTTGTGAGAATGTGCCTATGTAGTTGGGGTCCGGAGTTGTCGGTTCCCCTAAAAATGTACCCGGGAATAATGCCTGATTCTCGGATACATGTAGGCACATTGTCTTGGCAATATCTCCCCTTTAAAACACTTTTTGCGACTCACCGCTAGGGTTCCCTGCTTCAGCATAGCCTAGAAAGGTAAATGGGGCAAAGGGATGAAAAGTGACCCTGTAACTGAAGGGGTCCCTAGGTTAAGGGGGGTGCCCCAGTTAATGCCCAGGTAGCTCAGAACCTGTATTGGGTTCATGGGTGCTCCAACCGTAGATCAGGTTGTGAGGGGACTCTCACAGTCCAGTCTAAGTCCAATAGACAGTGTGTGGGGAATACAGGCTGATAGAATTAAAAGTATACTTTTCTATTCTATTCCCTATACCCAGGGCTTAGGGATGTATTAAAGTCTATGTTATTAATACATTAAAATATACTGTTGTGTACTGTAATGAGCTGGGACTTTCAGAACCGATGTTTAGACAGGCTGCCAGGGCTACCCCATAGGTGCCAATAAGTCTGCTGGACATCAGAGTTCAAAGTAGCCAGAGGATGCAAGAGGTGTGAAAGCCATTTGGGTAGCAGTGAATGGCTCAAGTACCCAAGTCCGAAGGACAATGACAGTCGCCCGGGCTAACATTTCTTTTGCCAGACTTAGTGGAGCTGGACCCAGTGGGTGGCATGAGATAGACAGGGACAAAGGTGGCAAACTTGCGCTGTCCCTTGGCAATTTCAGATTTGCTGCTGACCCGGCTTTCTATACCGGCTTGGCTCTGATTTGATAATGAGAATGTTCCCACGTGATGATTGGCTGCTGAGTTTCATGATTGAAACTCCGAATGCTATAAGAATCGTCTGAGCCAATCAGGTTTGAGATTTCTAGCAGTAGAAGGGCGGGCGGACTTTTCAAATATGCTCTTGTGCAAATAGCATTTGCACAATAATAGCTTTGATTTCAAACCTGAAAAGTCTGCCCGCCAGAAACTAACTTCTGTTTTAAGCGTTCAAGTTCTCAAAATCGAACGTAGCGGTCGCGGCTGGAATTTGATCACGATTTTGGTTCCAGAGGTTTGGTGGTAGCTTGCAGTCAAAAGAGTCCAAGTTCTCAGAAGAGAAGGGAGCGGTGGTGTGTGGAACTTTATGCCGATTTGGTAAACAGGAGATTCCAGGCTAAGTACCGGTCAGGGTAAAACTCTTATTTAGAGTTCCCAGCACCTAGAACAGTCTAGTTTTCGACCCCCAGTAGGTGTGCTTTTCGTCTGTATTTTATTTTTCATTGTGTGAATGCGAATTTATGCCGAATAAATTACAATTTATTTAATTTCCATGTTTTACTCAATGAATGATCCTGGTAAAAAGGTGTAAATTGCCTGGTCTCCTGTGACAGGCTTATTTACTGGGGGCAGCGGTGGGATCATTGAGCTTTATGTTTTAAAATCCTGAGGGGTCTTATAACATAAAGAGCAACTCGTAGATTGCGAGCTCTCAAAACAAGTAGTGACACTTGTTACACAAAGCAGGAAAAGCACAGTTTCTCTCTGTCACTTACGTTTTGTGCAACCAGGCAAAGATGGAAAGAAACAGTGAACAACATATAACTTTGGCGCTTTCTCTGTGGAGTGTGTGAGGAGTATAGAAATGTAGGGGAAAAGGTATATAGTTACCATACCACAAATGGACTGGATATTCCACAGGACAAACTTGGGTACACAATCGTTCTGCTCAGACCCCCAAGAGGATCTATCCAAGATCCTTAGACAAGCATGGGAAAGAAGGGGAGGGAGGGGGGGGCAAAGGAACAAATCAGCATAAACATATAATTGAAGGAATGAATGATACGGGTGGATATAAGAATCCCAGTGCTTTGAAAGAGCCTGACGAAGCCGCGGAGTCGGCGAAACGCTTTGCTCGTACTGTTTGGAAGTTTGTCCTTCTGAAGCTTCCGTAGATACCCGGCGTCACTCGCATTTCAGCTGTGCAGTTTCTCCCTACCGGACGCGGAAGTGGAGAACATTTACTGCGAGAGTGTACACGGAGGTCTATTGTTGCTGATCAGGACTTTCTTATATGTGAGTTACTATGTTTTATTACAAACAAATGGTTGTTTGTTTATCTAAAAAAGCTCCATATACCTATTCTGAATCTGGGGGAACTGCGTGCGAGTGAGACCATCCTGATATGACATCATTAGAGGATCTCTCTAAGTAGAACCCACAACAGCAGCTCTGCAGACAAGAATAGATGGCACCATCCCAAAGCACCTATAT
The DNA here is from genome assembly GCA_036426205.1 of Ascaphus truei. Lineage (NCBI taxonomy): Eukaryota > Metazoa > Chordata > Amphibia > Anura > Ascaphidae > Ascaphus > Ascaphus truei. The sequence continues at coordinate 28,123 of WSYH01000520.1, forward strand.
GTGTTTGTTCATACACATGGCCTTTTTCCTACCTTATAGAACCCTTTATGTGCCTGTACTTACACGTGGCCATGTAAGTATTATTCTTTTACTATTCCATCCCCATCTCCCCGGTCCCAGCACTCAGCTACTACCCACCACCCCCTCACTTTGCATTAGGACATTACATGAGGTGGTTGGCTATTGTGGATGATATTAGTGCACTGGGATTCTTATATCCATCCGTATCATTCATTCATTCCTTCATTTATATGTTTATGCTGATTTGTTCCTTTGCTCCCCCCTCCATCCCCTTCTTTCCCAAAGATGGAAAGAAAGCCAGATCGCTATCGGACCTGGGACCATCTACGAATTGTAACCCGGTGAGAAAGCTATGGACTACCGACTGCTGGTCGGGCAAAGACAATGCTGGAGGAGCATCTCGAGAGGTATGAAGCAAGCATAGCTTTGCCTGAGGTGAGCATAGCCTCACCTGTGGATGCAGGGGCCAGTAACCCAACAAGGGTACCAGAGTATCGTCCAGCCCTGGGGGAAGTGGAGGCAGAGGAGGAAGAGGAGAGCAGGGATCAGGAGGACAGAGATGGTGAGCATGATCCAGGGAGTGCAGCCATGGTAGCCCCAGTGGCTAAAAGTCTACCTACTAAAGGGCTTGCCTCTCATCTCACCACCTGAGGGGAGGGGTCACCTTCGAGAAGACTGCAGCTGATTGCAGCTTCTCAAGATGTGCAGCCCCAAGACCCCAGTGGAACCCTGACCAACCTCCCCTGACGAAGGTGTCACCATACAGCTTCAGCAAGTTTGTAGATGGCACGGACAAGATCGACGGATTCCTCAAATTTTTTGAAGATCAGTGTCACCGGTTCCATGTGCCAGAACAGGACTGGGCTTTGCGGTTGTCGCCGATATTGACTGGAATAGCCCTGGAGACCTTTCAGGCAATCCCGTCAATGGACAGCAACTACTATTGGCATGTGAAGGCTTTGTTACTGACTCAGTATGCCCTTACACCAGAGGCATACCATGGCATGTTCAGGTCAGGGGAAAAGACTGGCCAGGAAACAGATATGCGCTTTGCGTCAAGACTAATCCAGCATGGCACTCAGTGGGTGGAGGGATGTGATGTCACCAAGTACCACACATTACCGGACTTGGTGTTCAAAACAATTCTTATAGTGTTGCCCACCTGAGGTGTGGGATTGGGTCTTTGACCGAAAGCCTCCCACTTGCCTGGGTGCAGCCAACTTGGCTGATGAGTACAGCACTGGTCGTGCTCTGTCCCACAAGAGGTTTCTGCCCAGAATGGAGCCAACCTGGCTCTGGCAACCAACAGCACCCCACGCTATAAGCCAAAGCAAGCTGCTGAGGGGGGTACACCCAAGACATAAGCGTTTATCAGTGTAACCACACTGGGCACGTCAAGCCTGATTGTCCGGACTGGTCAAGGTCCAATAATTCCCATTAGGGGCAACGCACTCCAGTTGCGAAACGAGTTGCTGTCATGTGACTGGGACACACAGAGGAGCAGCGGGCAACTGTCCAGATGCCCCTCTGCCACTCCTGCTGTCCCATCTCAGAGTGTGATGGTGAGGGGGTAACTGGGCTCACAGTAAAGGTTAAGCCCACCTGGTTACCTCTGATCCATGTATTGGGGTTCAGGTGTGTCACCTCTTGAGCCCAGTGTTTGTCAATGCATTGTATAAAATTATGTGACAATAAAGAATTTTCTGTGGTTTATCTTTCCAGGTGTGCCAGCGAGCAGACATTGCATTACAGCGAACCCAGGGATTGTATAAGACCTTTATGGCTGTTGTATCACAGTAGTACCAACTGATAATTATGTCACACTAATGTTACAACATAGCTTGTATACGTGTAGCAAGTCTATTCCAGTCACTGATATTGTGCATTAAGTATGTAGCAACATTGGGTTACAGCGAACCCTGAAATTGACCAACCCCATAAAATGTTATGCAAAACAGCCTATATATAGAAATGCCAGGTATAAATAGGCTGTTTTGCATAACATTTTATGGGGTTGGTACAATTTCAGTGTTTGCTGTAACCCAATGTTGCTACATACTTAATGCACAATATCAGTGACTGGAATAGACTTGCTACATGTATACAAGCTACTGTATGTTGTAACATTAGTGTGACATAATTATCAGTTGGTACTACTGTGATACAACAGCCATAAAGGGTTTATATAATCCCTGGGTTCGCTGTAACCTGTGATATGAGACAATCAAGCTGTCCCAATGTGGGAAAATCTTTGTTTGTTGTTCATTCTACACCATCGACAGACAACCACAGACTGTTAGTCACACTACCCTATTGCAAACGAATGCAGTTATAATCCCACTGTTAATATTCAGTGGATATCACATGAATACAACCACCGCAGGAGAAGACAAGGATATCCTCTGACAATATATACTAATACAGTAATTCAGACTAATATATCCATTCTCCCCTCTCCATCACTCCTCTGTGGGGAATTTTATTTATTTTAACTCTTTAGTGTATAAATAACATATGTAATAAAACTTTTTTGTTTTTGCGTCGCTTTTAGCTCCCTGCTAAGGGATCTGACTTTTTGGCAAAAAAGAGCATACAATGATTATCAGGTGATGAGTGCAAATAGTGGGGTGCTTTGAACCCATTCTGTTGAGTTCTCTCTGTTATATACATTTTCTACCTCCCTTGCACCTACCTCTCCACTATTAGAACTACGTTAAATAAAGGTGAGCAGTATCTATATAACTTGTGTGAACAGTAAGAAAACAGTAAGAAGAAAAAATAAAACACACAAAAACCATAAATGTAATTATCAACTTCCGCTCTAAGGCTATTTCTTCCAAAATATTTTATTCCTGACCTACCCTTGTGTTACAGGCTATAACTTTGGGCGACTCTGAACTATATGTGGCCTACCATCTCCCCGGGTTTATCTAGCAGGGCCCTTTGCAGCTTCCGTGTTTCTCCATCCAGTCCTATGGGCTTCACCCCTTGCTCTTCCCAGTGCTAGCTTCCAGTCCCCCTCGGGCCATCCTGCCTTTGACACTGAGTACCCAGGTTAGTTTTATTTAGCTATGGGGGCCTATCTGTTGTATTCACCCCTGTTTCTTAGCGATCGTGAGTGTTCCTATACTGGGGGCTTAAACTGAGGTGTTCCCATTGCCACTGTGTGATAACCCATGCATAGGAACTGGCATTTCTAACTTCTAGTATTTCTTTCAGAGATCCCAGGGGGGGGAGGGCAACCTCCAACTGGCAATGAGCTCCCTGCCATCTCCTCAGGGTCTGGTGTTGTCTCTTCTCCCCTCTCCCATTCCCTAACTCTGTGTCAAACCAAAATCCTCCACCTCTCCTCTGCCTTCCTACTCCGGAAGAGCCATACAGTATTCCAGGGACCCAAATATTATTTTCACTGTCCCTTCTTGTCCCATACTTCCCATGTTTGTTCGGTACATAAGCTGTACCTTAGTTTTCCAGTTCAGTATTCAAAACCCTAATGTCTTTGGTGGTTACTGCATCTATGGACTCACCAAGGGCTCTAGTGTCTGCTCGCAGGGGCTGCTATCAACTTACATCTTTTTCCTTATATTGGCTGTAGTTCTGGCCTCCACCATCTCCCCCCATCCCTCCCAAAACCTGCTCAAATCTCGTCATCCCGCTGCCTCTCTCATTGACTGCCTCCCTCCGAGAGCGCTGCACTGACATGCGGGCTACTGTTGCATCCTTCTCCTCCTCTTTAGGATCCTCCAAGGTCCGTCTGGTCCCCGCCGCTCATCCGTCTGCCATGGAGTGCTCTCGGCAATCTTTGCTGTCCTTCTTCCCACCAAGAAGGCCGCTGCACATTCGCAGTGTTCAGGGTAGATAATGCAACAAATAACAGGCTTAGACAAACTTGTGAAATAAAGTATGACCCTTTTAAGTGCTTAATTGGCACTTAATTGGTATCAATTTGCTGTACAGCTCTTCGATAACACGCTTCTGCCTTCACTTCAGTCCACGCCGGATCAGGAGAGGACTCCCCTGCAAACAAGTGGTTAGTGGGGCTGCCAGATCTAGACTTTAGTCCCAGTTTTTGGAGAAACGCTTCCCTATCTTCTAGCTGTCTCAGGGTGTTAGCGGGTCCATTTTTTTATTACCAATAATCTGAAGGGGAAGACCCAACGGTATCGGGTTCCCCTATCCCTTAGAATCTTGGTGACCGGAGATAGAGTTTTTCTCTTTAGGAGCGTAGTGGGGGATATGTCCTGATATACCATCAGCTTAATACCTTCATATTCAAGAGTGTTTGATGCTCTTGTGATTTGGCATAGCGCTTCCTTAGAAAAAAGCGCTTCCACGGAAAAAGTGGAACTGCATAATAATGTCTCTAGGGGGGTTCCCTGGCTGGGGTTTAGATCTCAGTGCCCGGTGACAACAGTCCAAATGGAGATGCAATTCTGACTTGTCAGGGATCACATGTGACAGTTATTTTGTCACAAACTCCTCTAGGTCGGTGAAGTCCTCTGGGACCCCCCTGAGTCTAACATTATTTCGTCAATCCCTTGTCCCAGAATTCTCCTGTTTTTCAGATAAGTCCAGGATCAGGGGTTTTAGGTGAGCTGTTTCTTTTTCATTTTTCTTCAGGGCTCTAGCGGTAGAGTCCAAATGTTTTTTCCAGTGCATCGGTTCTGTCCCCGATGTTGTTAATGTCTTTTCTGATCTCATTTAGCTCTTTTTGAAAGAGATTTTATCTCCCTGTAGAATTCTTTGAGGTCCAACCGGGTCACCAATTGTTGGTCCCTTTTGTCTCCCCTGCTCCCCAATCCATCTCCGTCCGACTCAGATCCCTCCTGTGGTGATGGCGCCCTGGAAGTCCCCCGCTCGCGCCATATCACTCTTTGTGAAATAATCGGTAAGCATGGAGGTAGCCTTCCTTGATTTAGATCTGGTAGACATCCCTTATGTGTCCGGTGTCTGGTCTTTATTCGAGATTATATAGTGTTTTAGCTTATTTAGTGCTGATGTGAACAGAGCGCACTCTTCAAGCATCTATTCCCTCTGTTGTCGCACATGGTATCAGTGCTGTACTCAGCCAGGTGCGCAAGGAAGGGGTGAACACCCCATTGTCTACCTGAGCTGGGAGTTGCTGACCAGAGAAGTGGCTCATGCCACTATTGAGAAGGAATGCCTGGCCATAGTTTTGACTCTGAAGAAACTGCAGCCCTATTTGTATGGCAGGTCATTCACAGTGATCACTGATCACAATCCTCTGAGTTGGCAACAGAGGGTGTCAGGGGAGAATGGTAAACTACTTCTCTGGAGTCTTGTCCTTCAGGAGTTTTACTTTACCATACAGCACAAGAAGGATAGTGAGCATGGTAATGCTGATGGACTCTCCCGACAGGACACCCCCAGCGACACAAGAGCCTCAAGGACTTCCAGGCTTGCAGAGCCACCAGATGAGGTGACTGCCATAGAGACTTCATCTTGAGGGGGGTGGTGTGACGGTAAGGAGGTAACCAGGCTCTAAATAAAGGTTAAGTCTGTTTTTGGTTACCCCTGACCCAAGTACTGCTGCGGCCGAGTTTATTCGAGCATTTGCCTGTTCTCGGCCGCAGCAGTAACCTGGCGCGCGCCGGAGGGTGCCGGGCGCGCGCCGAAGCAGCGGAAGAGCGCCCTCCGATCGGGGCGCTCTCCCTCCCGCTGCCGGGTCCGCCGGGTCCCCCGGAACCCCCTGCCGCCATCCCCCACATCGCGGGACACCAGGGCTCCCTCGGGGAGCCCTGGACGCGCGTGCAGGGGGCGCTGGCACCCGATGACGCGTGACCGCGCATCGGTGACGTGCGGCATGCCGAGGGAGTGGGGCTAGCAACCCGGGGCATCCCCCGGCTTGCGGAACTAGCCCTGCTCGAATAAATCGTGTCGGTAGTGTATAAGGGTTTAAGAGAGTTAGCTTTTGAGCCTAGTAACAATGTACGCTTTACATGTACCTTGTGTAAATAAAATATTTAATGTGTTTTTATCTTTCAGAGCATGTCAGTGAGCAGGGATTGCTAGGGCATGAGTTTCAAGGGTTTTTTTTTTTTAGCGGATGAATTGTTGTCAGAATGTGCCTAGGTAGTTGGGGTCAAGAGTTGTCGGTTCCCCCAAAAATGTACCCGGGAATCATACCTAATTCTCGGATACATGTAGGCACATTGTCCCGGCAATATATATCCCCCTTGAAAATGCTTGTGCGACACACAACTATGGTTCCCTGCTTCAGCATAGCCCAGAAAGGTAAATGGGGCAAAGGGATGAAAAGTGTCTCTGTAACTGAAGGGGTCCTTAGGTTAAGGGGGATGCCCCAGTTAATGCCCAGGTAGCCCAGATAGATTTTTCCTTGTTCTATATAAATAATAAGGTCTAGGAACTCAACATGTTCTTGACTATAGATCGTATTAAACACCAAATTTAGTGGATTTTGATTAAGATAAATAAGAATATATTATCTAGAACAAAGGAAAATAGAAACCAAGACGTTCAATAAAAAAGTGGAGCAGAACAACTATATATTGGCTACTAGTAACCACCATCTTATGTGGCTTAATAATGTCCCATATGGACAGTTCCGCCATTTAAGACGAATCTGTTCAAATATGGACGTGTTTGAAAAACAGGCAGAGATTTTGAAACCCAAATTTAAAGATAAAAACTATAAATTGAAAATTATAGAAAATGGATATGACAAGGCAAAAATATTACAACGATCGGATTTGATCAAATACAATAACACCACAAGAACAGATGTGACACAGCGAGTTTGCATTCTTTACGCAGAATAGTAGCCAGTCAACAGAGATTAGAAAGATATTATTCAGACACTGGGAGATTCTGACTAAAGATTCCGTTTTGAATACTATATTGCCAAAATATCCTAAAATTGTATTTACAAAAGCTAGGAATATAAAAAATCAAATAGCCCATAGTCAGATTAAGAATATAGATAGCAATAGAAATTGGTTAACTACTATGAAGAGACCAACAGTTTTCTTTAAATGCACCAAATGTAGTAGTTGTAGGAGTAATACTCTAATTAATGGTTCTGTCAAAGAATTAGAATCTCAACAACTAGGTGGTAAGTACAAGATTAAAGATTTTATATCTTGTGATTCTACATTTGTAGTTTATCTTTTAATTTGTCCTTGTAATAAATATTATGTCAGCAGAACAAAAAGAAAATTTAAAATACATATGTCCGAACATATTAGAAACATCAGGACAGGGTTTGGAGACACATAGGGGGCTATGCACTAAGCAGTGATAAGTCGTTTTAAGAGCGCAAAGTTCTTTTAGAACGTGAAGTTCCGCCGAGCGCTATGCACTAAGCCGCGCAAACAGGCACTTTGCGCTCTAAAACGGGCTTTTTCTTGAAATTTTTTCTAAGTCCAACTTTTATTGTACGATCAGCTGTTTGCGCTGAATCCTGCCCTTCTGCGGGATTCACTAAGCAACGCAAACTGATCGTACGTTAAAGTTGCGCTGAATAAAGCTCACCAGCAAAAGGCAGGTGATAAAAAAAGCTGGACTTAAAAAAAAATCTTTGTTTACCTTTTTGCAGGCGCAAAACCAATACAACAGGCCGGCGGGTGTCCCCGGCTGACCCCACAGGGGTCCCCGAGGGAGGCCGGGGGTCGCGCGGGTGTCTCCAGCTGACCCCGCGGCCGTCCAGGGTCCCCGCGGGCCTGCGGTACCAATGTTGTGCCAACAAAAATACTAAACAATACAAGTAAACCCCGTTATAATGCGGTTCTCGGGGTCCACCCCGAGACCACCGCGTTAGTAACGGGGTCGCGCTAATTTAAAAAAAACAAATGGCCGCCGCGCGCCCGATCAGGAGGGAGGGAGTGAGGAGGGAAGGAAGGAAGAGGCCTGCCCAAAATGCGGCCCGTCTGGCCTCTCTGTGGGGCCCGCAATGACTCAGTCCCTCTCCCTCACAGCCCCCTCCCTCTCCCTCTCTTGACTCTGGCCGGGCGGCAGTTAATTAAATAAATGAAAAAAAAAAGTTAAAAAAAACGGCGGCGATTCATCCCTCCTCCCTCCCTCCCAGCCCACTCCCTCTCCCTCTCCCCTCCCTCTCCCCTCCAGCCTCCTCCCTCTCCCTCCCAGCCCCCGGCAGCCGTGTGTTTTTTTTTCTTCCGGAGAGGTCAGAGCATGAGGGGGCGGGGCTTAGGTTTAGTACCGGGGAGAGAGGATGTGCTGAGCTGATCTAAGGTAGGGGGGGGCGTGTGTGAGTGTGATGTGGTGTTGGTGTGGTGGTGGTGTGTGTGTGTGTGTGTGTGTGTGTGTGTGGTGGTGTGTTGTGTGTGGGTTGTGTGTGTGTGTGGTGTGTGTGTGGTGTGTGTGTGTGTGTGTGCTGTTTTGTAAAAGGGCTGGTGGGTGTGTGTGGTGTGAAAAAGGGCTGGTGGGGTGTGGGCTGCTGACATGTGAGGGGGGTGGGCGCTTGCTGGAGTGGGGGGGTGGGCTGCTGACATGTGAGGGGGCGGGCTGCTGACATGTGAGGGGGGGTGGGCTGCTGAAGTGAGGGGGGGTGGGCTGCTGACCTGTGAGGGGGGGGGTGGGCTGCTGACATTGAGGGGGGGTGGGCTGCTTACATTTGAGGGGGGGGGCTGCTGACATGGAGGGGGTGGGCTGCTGACTGTGAGGGGGGGGGGCTGCTGACTTGTGAGGGGGGTGGGCTGCTGACTTGGAGGGGGGGTGGACTGTGACATGTGGGGGGGGGTGGGCTGCTGACATGGAGGGGGGTGGGCTGCTGACATGTGGGGGGGGGGTGGGCTGCTGACATGTGAGGGGGGGTGGGTGCGACAGGGAGGGGGGTGGGCTGCTGACATGTGAGGGGGGGGCTGCTGCATGTGGGGGAGGGGCTGCTGACATGTGAGGGGGGGGTGCTGAATGTTAGGGGGGGGGCTGACATGTGAGGGGGGGTGGGTGGTCGGAATGTGAGGGGGGTGGGCTGATGACATGTGAGGGGGGTGGGCTGCTGACATGTGAGGGTGGGTGGGTAGCTGACATGTGAGGGGGGTGGGGCTGATGAGTGTGAGGGGGGGGGGTGGGCTGTGACATGTGAGGGGGGGAGGGTGTGCTGAAATGTGAGTGCTAGTGTGAGAGCTGAGTGTGTGAGAGATGTGGTGCTGAGAGCTGTGTGCAGTGAGAGGTGCAGTGAGAGTGTGCAGTGAGGAAGTGTGCAGTGAGGTGGAGTGAGATTGTGCAGTGGGAGTGGGGTTGTGGGAGAAGTGTGCAGGGGAGTGTGTGCAGTGGAGTGTGGCAGTGAGTGTGGGAGTGTCTGGTGTGTGCAGTGTGAGTGGGAGTGTGTGGGTGGGAGATGTGTGAAGTGGGAGTGTGTGCAGTGGAGTGTGTGCAGTGGGGAGTGTGCAGTGTGAGTGTGAGAGTGCAGTGGGATTGGGAGGTGCATGGGAGGGGGAGTTGCAGTGGAGTGTGTGAGTGGAAGTGGGCTGCTGCAGTGATGGAGGGGGGTGGGCTGCTGACGTGAGGGGGGGTGGGCTGCTGAAATGTGAGGGCGGGCTGGATGATGGAGGGTGAGTGGGCTTAGGAAAGTGAGGGTGGGGTGGTGGGGGGTGCTGAATGTGAGGGGGGGTGGGCTGCTTTGCGGGGTGTGGATCTGTGAGAGGGAGGGTGTGGCTGCTGACATGTGAGTGTAGGGTGAGAGCTGAGGCTGTGAGAGTGTGCAGTGAGAGTGTGCAGTGAGAGTGTGCAGTGAGATTGTGCAGTGAGAGTGTGCTGTGAGAAGTGTGCAGTGAGAGTGTGTGCAGTGAGAGTGTGTGCAGTGAGTGCTGGGAGTGTCTGGTGTGTGCAGTGTGCAGTGGGAGTGTGTGCAGTGGGAGTGTGTGCAGTGGGAGTGTGTGCAGTGGGAGTGTGTGGAGTGGGAGTGTGTGCAGTGGGAGTGTGTGGAGTGGGAGTGTGTGGAGTGGGAGTGTGTGCAGTGGGAGTGTGTGCAGTGGGAGTGTGTGCAGTGGGAGTGTGCAGTGTGAGTGTGAGAGTGCAGTGGGATTGGGAGTGTGCAGTGGGAGTGGGACTGTGTGCAGTGGGAGTGTGTGCGTGCAGTGGGAGTGTGTGCATGCAGTGGGAGTGTGTGCGTGCAGTGGGAGTGTGTGCGTGCAGTGGGAGTGTGTGCGTGCAGTGTAGAGTGTGTGTGTGCAGTGTAGAGTGTGTGTGTGTGTGTGCAGTGTAGAGTGTGTGTGTGCAGTGTGTGCAGTGTAGAGTGAGTGCTGGGAGTGTGTGCAGTGAGTGTTGGGAGTGTGAGCAGTGTGTGTGCAGTGTGTGCAGTGTGTGCAGTGAGAGTGTGTGCAGTGAGAGTGTGTGCAGTGAGAGTGTGTGCAGTGTGCAGTGAGCAGTGAGCAGTGTGTGCAGTGTGCAGTGAGCAGTGTGTGCAGTGAGCTATGTGTGCAGTGTGCAGTGAGCAGTGTGTGCAGTGAGCAGTGTGTGCAGTGAGCAGTGTGTGCAGTGAGCAGTGTGTGCAGTGAACAGTGTGTGCAGTGAACAGTGTGTGAGCAGTGTGTGTAGTTAGCAGTGTGTGCAGTGAGCAGTGTGTGGAGTGAGATTGTGTGCAGTGAGAGTGTGTGCAGTGAGAGTGTGCAGTGTGTGCAGTGTGCAAAAAAAATTAATTTTTTTTTTTTTTTTTAAACGGGAGCCATGTGAAAACCGCGTTATAACGGGTCGCGTTATAACGGGGTTTACCTGGATTTCTAACTAAATACACCGCCCTAACACATACAGTACAATAATGTGCAAAATAACTATTATCCAGATATGGATAATAGATTATTTGCCCATTATTAAACACTGCATTAGCATACCTAAATAAAGTCAATAACAACAGTAGCCAGCTAATCCAATCAATACAAGCAGTAACAACATCAACAATGAATTAATTAAACCATTAACCAATGAAACCAATTAATTCCTAAACCAACTCAAAATGAATAGTAACACTAACCAATCAAACCAATTAATTACAACAACATTAACGAATGTAACATTAAAAGACAAATAAATACATTCAAACAATCTCTGAAAGAACCATAAAACGCATTAGCCAACATAATACAACATTAACTACAAACGAACTCCAATCGCAAACATTTTATTACATTAAGCATGAAAAAAAACCAATGACATCCACCTAAGAAACTGACATTAAAAAAACCAACAGCAATACCAAGCCACAAATGCCCCCCAAATATTGTAATAATAATGTATTAATCTGTACCCTAAAGTGGTACAGATTAATATATTATCAGTCAATGTGCCTCCCCCCAAAAATTAAAAATCACATCCAATGAAAAAACCTATAAAAAGGGACATTTACAAACATTGAATATATTACTTACCATTAGAAGCGGTGGCCCTCCGACTCCTGGGGAAACAGGAAGCTCACGTACCTTGAAGGCCTCCAACAGCATCCAATGCCATCCGCCATGAAGATCCAGCAAAGGTACCCAAATCTTCTTTTTTCTTTCTTTAATCACCTTCTTCTATCTTCATCTGTAACAATTTCTTGTTCTTCTTTATCACCTTTCTTCATCTGTCAATCTAAAATACCCCATGTTAAATCCCAGCCGATGCTGTCTCGTCGGCTTCTTGGGCTCAAATGAGGCGTCACGGCCTTAAATATGGCTTGTGACATCACATTTAGCCTCAAAATGGTTAACAGCCACCTGATTGGCTGTTAAAACCATGTTCCGACTTAAAAAAATTTTTTTGACATGACGTCACTTAAAGGGAATGATGCCAGCCAATCAGAATGGCTGTGCTTCATTTGCCTTTAAGATGATGTCACGAAATCCAAGATGCCCGGCGTCACATGGTATTTCAGCCAATCAAATCATGGGAAACAATTCCACACTCTGATTGGCTGAAATACCATGTTACTATAATTAAAATGTATTTATTTATTGTACGATCGCCTGTACCAGTCTTGCATGGAGATGGCAAATCTCCATGCAAATGTTACAAGCGGCTTTTTTTTCAATCAGCTAGCGTACGGGAACTTTAAGTGTGATAGCAGGGGGGAAATACATTGCACGCACGATAAGCCAGTTTTGGGCACGTCCGATAAAAAATGGGCTGCGGGCCTTAGTGAATCGCGCCACTGACTTCATTTTTTATCGGACGTGCTCATTTTTTTCAGGCCAGCGTGAAAGCTCGGAGCTTAGTGCATAGCCCCCATAGTGTCTCCAATAATTTTAAATTATCCATGAAGTTTCCAAACGATTAATAGATAAAATTCTATCACCACCTCGATAGCACTGTTTGGATAGATCAATCACAAAGAACTTAATGCCAACTGGGTCAATAGTGGCAGTTCCTCTGACATCCCCTTCCTCTGATGTCAGCAGCCAGACGAGCCCCCGTTTCAATTGGTTGCTGGGGAAAATTCCCATGCTCTGTTTGGTCGCCGCTCCGACTTACATGCTAGAGAACTCAGCAGAGGGTGTGTAAGGAGACGAACAAGGCAGAGAACCAGACCATCCAGTGGCTTGAGTCGGTAAAGCAAGGGCGGGCTTTTCAAAGTTGCTCTATTGCGAATAGCAGAGCAACCAGCTTCATTTTTGGAGCAAGGAAAGCCTGCCAAACAGAGACAGACGAGAGGACCACGTTCTCAAAATAGAAACCCGGAAAAGAGTACCAGGAAGCTCAGGACTACTGTACGTCCCGGTCAGGGTAAGACTTCCAAAGCAGCTGCCCTGCACCTATTTGAGGCTAGATTTCACTTCCAAACCCCCAGTAAGTGTGTATTTTACCTGTATGTTATATTTCATTGTGTGTACGCAGGTTTACCCGAATAAACTACATTTTATTCCACTACCTTGTTTTGCCTAGTGAATTGATTCCAGAAGATATAAAGGTGTTAAAAGACCTGGTCTCCCGTGACATTGTATATAATGATACATGTTACTGTACTTAGCAATGCTCCACTATAGTAAACATAGCTTAAAGCTAAAAAAGGGTCTAAAAAGTCACCACTGTTTATATATATATATATATATATACATGTCATTCTATACTTCAAATATTATTTGTGTCTATACAATACATTTATATTTACATGCATTTTAAATCTTGTGGCAAAAGGGCAGATAGGCATTGTTTAGCAACTATTTGATCACCCCCTCTGAAAAGGAAAATGGAATTCATATACATTTTATTTTTATAAAATTAATGTTTTGGTATACAACTTTTGTACTATGCTGTATAATATTACTGTATGATTTCAGTAACAAAGCTTCAGATTTTTTTGTTACACTTACAAAGTGGTTCTTGTTCCAGATCTCTTGTATCAATAAGACCTTCCAGGCCCAGTACCTGTGAAGAGGATATCACCACAGTTATGCACCTCTCATAAGCAGTTACAGTATGTAGCTGAAGCTCCACATGTGTTTGGCCACCTGTCTTGCAGCTCTGCAGCTGAATCTCCACAACTGGTCCTTCTCCAGTCTCGCGGCTCTCTGTCATGGTCTATGGAGAGAAATAGGAGCACTCACAATTCTGATCATGAAAAGCTCCCGCAGCTGCACGGAATTTCGAAATAGTAGACGCATATGTGTAAAATGATTGCTGCACAGTACTTCAGCTGCATTTTTCAAATGAAGTGTAGTTTTATTAAATATATAGATGTTGTGGTCCTAATGGGGATCTATGTCAAGCTCACCTCTTCTATAACATATATGCTGTCCTGTTGGCAGGACCCAGGGCATTGATATCTTTGAGGATGTTAGTCGACGTTTTCTTTTTGTCTGAATTGGTGGTCTTGAACAATAACACTGAAACAACATCTGGGGTCCCAAGTCTGCACTTTATACTGTTCCCTGTAAAGGCTAATGGTGGGCCATGCTTCCTATGCCATCTTTGTTGGTCTTGAAAAGAGTCCTCTTTCCTATTATGAGTGCCGATGGCCTCTTTAAAATATACAATCTCCTTATTGTGCTAGTTTGCATTTGCAAGATAATTAGGACTATCTGAGTGACAACCTCTACCAAGCAATAAGCGTGAACATGGTCTTATTTAAAAACAGCAAGTTTCCAGATGAATAATGCTGCACAAATAACAGTAGAGGAAGTTTATTGGAATAGCATAGTACATACATTGCCAGGTTTTTGTGTGTGTGCGCGTTTGTGTATATGAACATCTCTATAATCAAATCCAGTTTCATCCACAGAGATTCTTATTACCACATTTTTCAGATGGGATGTGTGATAAGGGAATACTCCTGACGCTATGACTTACATTCTTAATGATTTATATCATTTTTGTTGTGACTAACAAACTAAAGTTTAGCTTGCCTGCACAGATGCTTTCCTAATAAAACAAACACTCCGAAGGCAAAAAAGCAACAATGTATACATTAGGAGCCAACAAACACTAAGCACAATTTAAAAAAATTGAATGGCATACTACTGTGTGCACCTGGCTTTTCAGGAGGGTGGCAAATACAGTTCAGCACCTGCAGAGCAACCCGTATGACTTCAGTGATTTACCCAAAAATATAGCATTACACTAACCATAGGCAATGTTTCTATAACCATCATATCCCACATTTTATTTGCAGAAGATGCTTTAACCCTGGAATGAGTATCAATATTCTACTTACTGTACATAATAAATTAATTTTGAAATATACTGTACTTGGATGTAGGCAATGCCAAAGGATACCGTAATCTGCCTTGATTGTAACTAGGATTTCATAGTGAGATTCAAATCAGGAACTGTCAGCTCTAAAGCATTTGAGAGCATGTATCTATGATAACGGTTACATATTAGGCCATATATACTAAGCAGTCATGGGAATGTGCTTTATGGTGTCTTCCAGAGCCAGAAGGTGTTTTACAGCAGATGACTGCTTAATAAATATTCTCCTGTTATCTGCTAAAAGGCAAGTTCAGAATATGTGCTAGGTGGTAACTTTATAACTGTTTTCTTAGTAGAAAATTGCAAATGTCTATAAATTCAGTTTGCAAAATTGTTAAGATTTTCTAGAAAAATGGGAGAAACATATATACTACCATTTTGCAAGACCTGACAAACTTTGACACAGACTGACAGAGAGAAAGTAAAATAGAGTCTGAACCTAATGTATCTACCCCTCTTATACAGTACAACACCCACAATAGTTAACGTATTCAACTTCTGGCATCAATCAAATCATATCACATCATACCACTTGTCACATAAAATGCATGCAATTTGTTATTGCAATATTTGTATGGAAATATAAACAAATAAGGATGCACTAAACATATAAAGTGATCTAAACTAAATAAACATGTAAATATTGGATGCTGCTTGAAAAAGAACTGTTCCCAGTTCCAAGTGAAAATGTGTCCAGGAGAATCAGCGCACCTCAAATAAAAAAAGAGAAAGAAAAAAAAGCGGAGAAAGTAGTGAAGCATGTTCAAAAATCTTCAGCACAATCAGTGGTGAGGTATGCACTTATATGAAAGTGCCTGAGCCCAGGCATTAAGAGGTTTCTTTTACTCCTCCGCTCACACAGCAGATAAACAGAAGGATTCCGAAGCCTCTTAACTTTTCCCCCTTTTTTCTTTCTCTTTTTTTATTTGAGGTGCGCTGATTCTCCTGGACACAATATTTGTATTGAGAACGGTGAGAACTGCAGATTTTTATTGCTAGTATCAGTTTTTCCCTCTCATTAGAACACTAACACTAGTATTACATTTGCTTATTTACATACTACATTTGCATATCCTATGGATTTCATAAGAACAAATGCAACTGCTCCCTAAATAACACTTTTTGACCAATTTCTACTTGTGGAAACAGATATGAGATGTGTTTTCTTGGAGTTCTCGCTGTATTCAAATAAAATATATGTAAAAACATTTGTATGCATTTTTGCAACAAAACAATAGCCCACAGAAGTAAAATGTTCACAAAAATATTAAAAGTTCCAGCATCACCGAGAAATTCCCTAACAAAGTGTTTATTTCCCTTTATAAATGCCTTTTTCAAGAGATGCAAAAATGATTTATATATAGTATATTAAGAAAAAATTAAATTTTCCTGATCACCCTGGCAGTGGGCACCTTTGGGTTAATCCCTCCTCAGTCTAGGTAGGACAGGAAATTGACTTTTGCCAGTAGGCCATAAAAGGCCCCTCCCTCTGCACATTAGTCTTTTTCCTGTCCTCACAGCTAGGAGTAGGATTTTTTGTTTTCTAATGGGACTCACCTAACTGAAACTAGTGCAGTGATCCAGGGACCTCAACCTCTCTGCCCTGAAGCTCCGATCGACGTGCCCCTGAGGGTGGCAAGACGGAGACCCCAGGAGTTGGGGGTACCCCCAGGAGCCCGGTACACATGGGGGGGGGGGGAAGCAGCATGAGCTGCGAGCCATGGTAAGGCTCAGATTGACCGCATTAGCATCTGGAACGCTGCAATAGGAGGAACAGTGCACACGGCCGCACGGGAGCGCGCGCGTCATGTTCCGGCCGGTGGGTGCATGCGCAGACACTCGAGGCCGTGCACGAGCACTGCGGTGACGTCATAGGAGCGATGGAGACACTGTGTGTGTGTGAGAGAAAAAACTGCAGCATGGAACGCTCAGCAGGGAGAAGCCAAGTGCTGGATATTGAATCAAAATTGGAGACTGATAAAGGATCAGTTTCCAAGACTAGGTGAGTCCTTAGTTTAAGTACTACATGTGAGAGAGAGGATCTATATATATTAGGGTGTATATTTAGTATTTATTTTGTTTTTTATTAAATTAGCTCGGTGATTACCGTTCCGAAGCAGAAACTTCGAAGGGTACTGGGGAATCCCTGCAGCATAAAAGAAAGCCACTAAAAAAACTAAGTGGTGCACTGCATGCGAGAAGCCAGCTCTGATGGGAAAGAAGCTGTGTGAAAATTGCCTTAAGGCAGCAATGGTGGATTCTAACGAGCAGATGAGCACCTTCCTTGTACTAATGAAGGAGGCAGTTAAGCAGAGCATGGATGCTGCGGTAAAACAAGCAGTTAACCCTGCGCAAAAAAGGTCAAGATCCCAAACCAGTTTGGATAAGGGAAAGGGCTTTTAATCTGATGAATCAGACATAGAGTACTTTCAGGTGTCAGAAGGTGAATTAGATTAATCAGATCAAGATATTCAGGAGGATGAATCTGAATTTGATGTAGTAATGGTGGATCGTCTCATCAAAGCCATGAGACAGGCTTTAGAATTGGAAGACACTGAAGAGTTGAGTCAGAGGAAAGATAAATTATTTGGGTCAAGACAGACAAAAAGTAGAGTTTTCCCTGTACATCAGGTGATCAAGGACCTTATTCAATCAGAACTGGCGCGGCCAGGCGCCAAAGTATATGTACCAAAAAGATTTGGGAAAATGTATCTGTTTCCACAGGAAGGGGTCAAATTTTGGGAAGGCAGCCCAAGGTGGATGCAGCTATATCTAGAATAGCACGGAAGACCACAATACCAATAGAAGAATCTGCAACCTTGAAAGACACTATGGATAGGAAAATGGATTACGTATTAAAAAAGGCATACGTCACAGCGGGACCAGCCTGTAAGCCAGCCATAGCAACTACATCTGCGGCAAGGGCAATGCGTGTCTGGATTGCCAACATAGAGGAGGCACTAGACAAAAGTGTAAAAAGAAGTTATGTCCTAAAGGCACTGTCTGAAGTAAAGTGGGCGACAGACTACATTGCGGAGGCTTCTTTGGATGCGGTCAGATTAGCAGCTAAATCTATGGCTTTAGCAGTGTCAGCAAGAAGGGCGTTATGGCTAAAACAATGGATGGGTGACGCAGCATCAAAGAATATCTTATGCGGATTACCCTTTGAAGGAGAATTCCTTTTTGGCAACAAGTTGGATGCTATAATAACGAAAGCATCAGGAGGTAAGAGTAGTTTTTTGCCCCAGGAAAACAGGAACAGAAGATTCGGATCCAGTAATCTGATAGAAATCAGTACAAAGAGGCAAAAGCATATAGACCTGGCAGATCGGTTTCAAGGCAAACAACATGGAGAGGCGGTCAGAACTGGCTTTTTCGAGGTGCCAGAGGAAGAGGATCATTTGCCAAGAACAAATTTGCATGAAGGTCAAAGGGCCCAGCAGTTGCCAGTGGGAGGAAGACTGACGCAGTTTTCTGCAACATGGGCCCAAACAATACAGGACAAATGGGTACTGGAAACCATTCATCAGGGATACAGCATAGAGTTCAAAGAAATGACAAGAAGAAATATATACCAAACAACAAGTGTACAATCCAAGGCAAATGAATTCAGTTTTTAAAAAGTTACTACAGTACAAGCAGAAGTAATAACGATGGTACCTCAGGAATCCAGAGGAAGGGGAATTTATTCCAGAATATTCCTAGTACAAAAGTCTTCAGGAGATTACAGAGCAATCCTAGACCTGAGAAATGTAAATACATTCTTGAAAATAAGAAAATTCAAGATGGTGTCTTTGAACCTGATCATTCAGGAGGTACAACCAGGAGACTGGATGGTATCGATAGATTTAAAGGATGCTTATCTACACGTGCCCGTATCAAGGAGACACCAAAGATTCCTAAGGTTCGCAGTGAACCAACATCATTATCAGTACACAGCACTGCCATTCGGTCTGGCGACCTCTCCAAGGACATTTACAAATGTTTAAGCCCCATTAGTGGCAGAAATGAGAAAAAGAGGGGTAGAAATATACCCATACCTGGACGACATCTTGGTAAAGTCAAAGAGTCAGGAGAAATTAGAACAAGACCAGGAGATGGTCATAACCTTCTTGGTGTGAAACCCAGTGACTTGGAAAGGCGCTTAACAACTATACATGTGAACAATAAAATAGTGTGAAACTGACGAATTCTCTCAACCTTCCAGGGAATATGCACTGATTCCCTTACAACAGTTTAGGATCCAGGGCAGGAAGGGAGCAGTATCCTCAGGAACACCCAGAAAAAAATACAAAAATAATCATGGTGCAGTAGGAAAAATAAATATTTGTCAAACTATGAGACTTGGCTCTTATAGTGACCTACTTACAAAATGTAAGATTCAAAATAGCAGGTTTTGTATTAAAGATGGATCTTTGAACACCTCAGGTTAGGACCTCAGCATACAACAGCATACATCAATAGGGTTGGTGTCAGGCAGGATGATGTTTTCACTCTGGCAGCAGCTCCCAATCAGTCATATGCAATCATACAAAGATAATGGAAACAATAGTGCTTTACCAGATAACACAAAGCTTTATCTTGGAGACGTGCAGGAAATGTACTCACAATGTTTAAAATGAACACATTCACATCATGGTATCTTTAGGCAGTGCGGTATTGGCTTGGCAGATGGAAACAGAACCTCCACTCCGCTCACTTGTCCTCCACGAGGGTGCCCCCTCGTCCGGTGCCAGATGGATGGCGTCTGTCGTCACTTCCTGGCCTGGTGGTGACGACTTCCGGTGGGCGCGAGTAGAACGGAGAGTAGGAGGGACGCCGGTCTGCAGCTATGCCTCCGTGGATACAGCCGGAAAACAGCTCCCAAACAGTGGATACAGCTGGGCTCTGCTAACTGACTGGAACTTCCTTGGCTCAACGCGTTTCACTGCATACCGCAGCTTCCTCAGGAGCAATGATTAAGTCCCCTACTGGGTGTTATTTAAATAGCCTGTTCGATTAAGGCAATTGGTAATACAATTATACATAATTACATACAAGATAGTTAACATAATTACACACAGGGTCTCCTAAATTGGGTACATACTCTCTGTGGTTCAAAAAATCGACGCATAAAATACTTTAATGAATTAATTAAATAGTACATAAAATAGGATTAAAAGACCTACAATGATTAAAAATAGTTAGATGCTAAAAAATAATTAATGGGTGATATTTTGGTTGAGATGCTTGATGGAGGGTAGAGAGAGAAAAGAGACATAAGTTAGTTAATCATAAGCACTAAGTATAGGAAACTTAGACAAAAGCATATTAAAAGTGATAAAATAACAAATCTAAAATGAAAAAAAAAAGTGGACTGACATGACTTAAAAAGGATGGCAAGGAAAGTGCAATTATAGTGGCTAGAGGAAAGGTGCAATCTCAAAATCAACATTGAGACCATGTGGTGTCAATGTATTAAGTTTATGCACCCAGTACATCTCTCTTTTACTTAAATCTAAATTTATGACCCGTCCTCTCCAATGTTGTGCAACATGTTCTATCGCAGTAAATTTTAACCCTTTTGTATTGGAGTTGTGAAAAAAAGAGAAGTGCTTAGAAACATTATGTGACTGCACACTGCGCCTTATATTGCTTAGGTGCTCTAAAATACGTGTCTTGATAGCTCTTGATGTTTTTCCAACGTATTGGAGCCCACATGGGCATTCTAAGAGGTAGATTATGTAATTAGAGTTACAGTTCATGTACTGTTTTATTTTGTAATCCTCATTTTTATTATTGCATCTAAATCCCTTTTTGTCTTGCTGTTTGTATTCACAGGCTTTGCAAGAGCCACAGCCATGGAACCCTTCCAATTTTTGGAGCCATCCATTTCTATTCGTCTCTAATTTTTTGATATTACTGGGAGCTATCATACCCTTTAAATTTTTTGCCTTTTTAAAGATCACTCTCGGACGTTCTGGAATTTCTTCCTTTAAAATCGGGTCATTTAATAAAACATGCCAGTGTTTTTGTATTATTTTCTTGATACTATTTGACTCTTTATTAAAAGAAGTTAAAAATGCTGTGTCAGAATTTCTATTTGGAGGTATTTCTTTATCTTTAGGTACTAGTAAGTCATTTCTATTCAGACCATTTGCTTTTTCTAATGCTGTGTCCAGGAGTTCTGTTCTGTATTGTTTTTCTACAAAGCGGTCCTTTAGTATGTTGCATTGATCATTAAATACTATATTGTCTGTGCAATTTCTCCGCATCTGTCTGAACTGATTGTATGGGACATTGTCCATCCATACATTTTGGTGACAGCTTGTACGTAAAATATAGTTGTTACTATCAACTTCCTTAAAGAAAGACCTGGTTTTGAGAGTGTCGTTCTCTATATAAATATTCAAATCTAAATAATTGAGAGAGGTTTTACTTGTTACAGAGGTGAACTGTAAATTGTACATATTAACGTTAATACTCGACAAGAAGGAGTCCAAACTCTCCTGACCACCACGCCAAATTAAAAACACATCATCGATGTAGCGCCGCCATAGGACAAGGTCCGCCCCCAGAACGCCACCGGGCCAAATATGCTGTTCCTCCCAGAATCCCATGAAGAGATTCGCGTAACTGGGAGCAAACCTCGTACCCATGGCGGTGCCACATCTCTGAATATAAAAACTGTTTTCAAACCAAAAATAGTTCTTGTCAAGTATAAAGCATATGCCATCTATGATAAACTGAACCTGTTGTTCTTTCATATCTGGATCTTGTTTTAGGAAAAAATTAATTGCTTCACATCCTAAATTCTTTTCTATCGATGTGTATAGAGATGCAACATCTATAGTGGC
The DNA here is from genome assembly GCA_036426205.1 of Ascaphus truei. Classification (NCBI taxonomy): domain Eukaryota; kingdom Metazoa; phylum Chordata; class Amphibia; order Anura; family Ascaphidae; genus Ascaphus; species Ascaphus truei. The sequence goes on from WSYH01000520.1 coordinate 49,641, forward strand.
CATAATATAATCGTTGTTCCAAGTAAAATTCTCTAATAGACTTAACACATCTGTAGTGTCTTTCAGATATGATTTAAGGGATTTTACATGACTTTGTAGAAAAGTGTCAATATATGCAGACAGATTCGATGTGAGTGAGTTAATTCCGGAGACAATCGGTCTCCCGGGAGGTTGTTTCATGCATTTGTGGACTTTAGGCAATATATAAAATATCGGTAATTGGGGACATTCATTAAATAGGAATTTATATTCATTCTCATTCAGTATCCCTAATTCTCTGCCATGGTCTAGGAGGACTTTTAATTCATCCGTAAAGGTTTTAGTGGGGTTATTTGGTAGAATGTCATATGTCTTCTTGTCTCCTAAAAGGCGGTGGGCTTCTTTCAGGTAGTCATCTCTATTTTGGATGACTACCCCCCCTCCCTTGTCCGCCTGTTTTATAACTATGTTTGTGTTATTTGTTATTTCCTCTAAGGCGGACCTCTCTTCTTTGTTCATATTATTTCTAGTCTTAGATTTGCTACTCTTTGAGAGCTCCTCAAAGTCCTTGACAATAAGATTATAAAAGACATCTAAATGATTTCCCTTACAATAGGCAGGATTGAATGTAGATTTGTTCCTAAGTGTTGTATGTTTAAATGTTTCACTTTCTTTCTCAACGGCAGGATTGATATTAGACATTCTTGACTCCACATTTTTGCTTAAAAAGAAACGTTTAACTGTTAATTTTCTAATATATTTGTTTGCGTCCACAAACAGTTCAAAGTTATTGGGTCCACAAGTGGGCGCAAAAGACAGTCCCTTGGAGATGACACTTAATTGTGAAGTAGTTAAATCTACACTGCTGAGATTGAAAATATTTTTAGTCTTTTCAGAGGTGGCCCTTCTCACTTTTTTCTTTCTCCCCCCCCCGCTTTCCTCTCTGATTCTTTCCCCTTTGGGGTAATGGCTCCCATCTTCTGTCTCCAGGAGGGGAGTGAATGAGTTTTTTGTCTCCCAAATACTGATATCTAAAAGATCACTATTCCCCACAGCTCCAATGGGTGAGCGTGCTCTGCTTGCTTTAACATATTTAGCAGAATCATACCTCTCTCTTTCTCTTTTTCTATCCTTTCTGTCTTTTCTTAATTCTCTCTCTCTTTTAAGTTCTCTATCTTTATTAATCCATCTTTAATACAAAACCTGCTATTTTGAATCTTACATTTTGTAAGTAGGTCACTATAAGAGCCAAGTCTCATAGTTTGACAAATATTTATTTTTCCTACTGCACCATGATTATTTTTGTATTTTTTTCTGGGCATAACCTTCTTGGAACAACACGGTTGGTTAATAAACAGAGACAAGAGTCACCTAGCACCTACTCAACTGCTAAAGTTTTTGGGGTGGAATTCAACACGGCAAAAGGAGAGGTGAAGTTGCCAGACACAAGGAGGCAAGACATAGCACTGCAAGTGAGGAAGCTCAGGAAAGCAACCAGAACTTCAGCAGAAGAATGCATGCAGCTTCTGGGGAAATTCGCTTCAACACTAAGCATCATAAAATTGTCAGCGCTCCATACTGTTGTGGCTAAGCTTAATCTAAAGCTTAACCGCAATTTTTTTCTCATTTTTTTTTTCTGCGCTGAGATTGGCCGTGCGCCAGCCGCATCTCACGGCCGCGCGCGGCCGTTTCTCCAATCAGCGCTAATGGCGCTAAACAATCGAAGCGCCTGCAGCGCCGAAAAAAAAAAAAAAACAAGCCCGCATCTGCACAGGGTTTTAAATTACCCGCAGAGAAAGCCGCATTAGACTAAAGCGGGCCGCCACTGTATGAGACCGTTACAAAACAATTTTTTACAACAATGGAACAGGAACCACAAGGGTACAAGACAAAGAATCTTGTTACACTCACACACAAAAGAAGAATTAAAGTGGTGGGAAGATACCCGAAATCTGGGGAAAGGACGGACACTACACCCAGTACAATGGGAAAGAATTACAACAGATGCGAGCAACTCAGGTTGGGGAGCCCAAATGGGAGAAACACTGGTGCAAGGAAACTGGACAAACCAGGAACAGCGCCTTCCATCAAATCTGCTGGAACTAAAAGCAGTACAAAGGGCTCTGAAAGCTTTCCAAGACCAAATAAGAGATGGCAATATAAAGATACAGTCAGACAAACAACCAGTCGGTTGTAAAGTATATAGCCAAACAAAGGGGAACCAGGAGCAGAAAGCTGATGAACCTCACAGCAGAAATCCTCTCTTGGGCAGAGGGCCACTTATCAGAGATCACAGCCGCACACATCCCAGGACTGGAAAATGTCACAGCAGACTTTCTAAGTTGCAATATTATACACCCAGGAGAATGGACATTAGACCCACAGGTGTTTCAGGAGCTGGTATAGCGATGGGGTCAGCCAGACATAGATCTCATGGTGACACATCAGAACCGCAAGGTAAAAATCTACTATGCAAGGCTTTTTCATCCAAGCGCAAAAAGCACAAATGCTCTCAGCTTCAAATGGGATTTCAAGTTGGCATACCTGTTTCCCCCAATTCCCCTAATTCCGAAAACAATCAGGAAAATCAGGGAAGACCAAGCATAAGTGATATTGGTAGCACCATTCTGGCCAAGAAGGCCTTGTTCACACACCTAGTTAATATGGCAGTGGATAGACCATGGCACATACCAGACAGCAAAGAACTAAAGCGACAGGGGCCAATATGCCACCGGAACGCCAAACAATGGGCCTTGACAGCATGGTGACTGAGCGGGAAACATTGAGGTTGAAAGGTTGTTCAGACAAGACAATCCAGACCCTTTTACAGGCAAGAAAGGGATCCACATCAAAAGTGTACCATAGAATTTGGCTTTTTTTCCGGGATTGGTGCACAAAAGAAAGACAACATTTCTTCTCACCAAGAATTGTGTCAATAGTGGAGTTCTTGCAAAAGGGATTTGAGAAAGGTCTCAGCCTCAGCTCTCTGAAAGTACAGGTGTCGCATTATCAGCCTTATTGGAGAGGAATCTGGCAATGGAAAGATTAATCATCCGGATTTTTCAGGCAGTCAAAAGACTAAGACTTCAAATTAAAAACAGGGTGCCGACATGGGACCTGTCTTTAGTATTGGATGTATTAACAGCACCTCCTTTCGAACCTATACAAGAGATAGGGTTGAGATGGTTATCGTGGAAGATGGCGTTCTTGATCGCGATCACCTCAGAAAGGAGAGTGGGAGAACTACAGGCACTATCAGCTAAGGAACCATTCCTAGTCGTGCACCAAGACAAGGCAGTTCTCAGACCTGTGCATCAATTCTTGCCAAAGGTTGTATCACAGTTCCATATGGATCAGGAAATCGTGATCCCGTCATTCTGTCCAGATCCAAAGAACAAGAAAGAGGAGAGATTATACAAACTAGATGTTGTGAGATGTCTAAAGGTATACATGGAAAGGATGCGAGATGTGAGAAAATCGGACAGACTATTCATCATACCAGAGGGACCGAAGAAAGGTCAAGCAGCATCTAAGACAACAATTTCCCAATGGATAGTGGCATGTATTAAAAAAGCTTATGAGACCAAAGGACAAGATAAACCTTTGAACATTAAAGCTCATTCCACAAGGGCCATGTCTACGTCATGGACATTCAAAGCTCAGGCAACACCAGGGCAGATATGCAAAGCAGCAGTCTGGTCCTTGTTCATTACATTTTTGAAATACTACAGACTAGACTAGACATTCATCAGCTGACGCAAGTTTTGGGCGTAGAGTTCTACAATCTGTAGTGAAATAAAGCGTAAAAGTGAATTAATAAAGGTCAACTGATAACGGCATTGACTGGTGGTTTATTCTTATGTATCCCTCCCTAATTTGTCACTGCTGGGGTATGTTCCAAAGGTGCCCACTGCCAGGGTGATCAGGAAAGAAGAAAATTTAAAACAACTTACCGTAATTTTCTTTTCCTGGAACCATGGCAGTAGGCACATAGTTACCCTCCCTATGTATGTCTAATGCCTATCAGTTATATTTCTCAGCTATGGGAGAATCCTAAGACTAAGGTGCAGGTTGAGGGAGGGGCCTTTTAAGGCCTACCTGAAAAAGTCAATTTCCTGTCCTACCCAGACTGAGGAAGGATTAACCCAAAGGTGCCCACTGCCATGGTTCCAGAAAAATAAAATTACGATCAATTGTTTTAAATTTTCTTCTTTCACAAAGTAAATTAATCATACCATCAATACTATTACTTTACTAATAACAAAATGTAAATAAGCACAGATATGGCAGGTGAAGGCCACTGGCTATGGTTATTGACTCCTGAATCTGTTTTTTATTGTGTTTCTAAAGGACATCTGTTGTCTTCAAATCTAATCCAGTTGCTTTATTGTTACACAGAAACATCCCCTGAGATTATGACACCCAAAATGGGAAGACATGATGTATTAGTTCAGTCCCCTTACACGTGACTGTGCTAAATAAATGTAGCTGTATGTTAACAAATTAAACTTGGATTACTTATCTGTGTTTTATGAAAAGGAATACATTATATAGATGTAACCAGGTCCCCTCTGGTCCCCCAGTCTCCCGTTCCCCACCCCTTACCTCCTGTGCCAGGGGGATGTTGCGGGGAGGGTGACTGGCTCGCTGGTAGCTCCTTCCGCAGGGCGCCGTCATGTTTTGAAAAATCGCGGAATGGGCAAAGTGGCGCTCCGTAGCTCAGGGTCTGTTCAGAGTTACGCATGCGCAGTTGAGTGCAGCGTCGGCCATTAAAGATCGCGCATGCACAGTAAAGATAGCGCAAGCGGCGCCAATAAAGAAGAGGCTCTAAAGGAACTACATTACCCAGAAGCCTCTGGGGACTGCTCTTTCACCCATATCACCTGCTGCATTACAGCCAATAGGGCTTACAGATTCTCCTGCTGCAAAGGGGATACATTGTTGCGCGCTGGAGTCAGGAAGCTGACAGTGGAGCACGAGTGTCTGTAGGAGCTGGGACACAGACAGTGGAGGATGTATAGGTGCAGAGAGGCAAGTAGCCTCTGCACTAGGCCAAAGATCTCCTGTAGGCCCCAGCTAGGCCCTACTCACATACTAGTGTGTGGTTGCTATAGGGACTGGCTCTTTGGTAGGGACCCTGCCCCTTTAGTTGTTTGTTAGTTCAGGGACACAGCCAGAACGCTGTCCAGTTGCAAAGACGGTTTCCACGGCGGGAGTATCCTACAGGATATCATCCGACGCGGAGGCGAAATCGTCGCGGGATCAGAGGATTCACTTATTTCAACGTCAGTTCGCCCAGGTGTGGACACACCCAGCAGGTACCATTATACACCAAGTGCACCAACTATATCCTCATCTAGTACGGCGCTGATCACGCTTAAGGGGTATGGGACTTTTGGTACATGGTGTGGGCTGAAGGCCCTGCAAGGCGTGGGGCAGTTGTATCTCTAGTCATTATAGAGTCTAGTGTTCAGGGTTATCTTTTATCTCTATGTTCAGTGAAGGCCTTTCTATTTTTACAAAGCTGTGTGTTCAATTGATTGTGTCCTGTGAGAGGCAGCTTCCGCTTTGCTGGGATCCCTCACAGGTGGAGGCGCTGCACCGGATTGTAAGTGTATCACCCCAGGCTCTCCGTGGCAGAGGCTCAGGCTCCTGGAGCCAACAGGTGTAAGGGCAGCGCTGTAGCTTCCTGTGTTCTAGGGGGAAACAGGCTATATATATATATTTATTTATTTATTTTTATTATTATTTTTCTTTAATCTTTGAGACCTGGACGGATCTTGCCATCTTGGTTTGCGCCGCACCCTTTCATGGATTGAGCTGCAGAGGGGATATTCTATTTGGGAACGAACAATAATGGTCCTGGTTGCGCAAGGGGACACTTGCTTGTTTCAATATACATGTAAATTACCAAAGAATATTTATGTATTTACTACCGCGGATAAAATAACTCAAAGTTTATTGCTTTCTAACCACGCATGATCATGAAATATATCATGCTACAAACAAAATGTAAATAATGAAATATAAAGTGTAATTGTGTATGCTTATTCAGATAAATATTTGAGCATGACTATAGTGAAGGTATTAGTTATAGCAACCTAAGTGCACTCCATGTGCCCTAATGTAGTTTTTGGAGCAGAAAGAAAAAAGTATGTGTCATCCAAAACTCTTTCAACAGCTATCCTGTATTTGGCACCATCCATTTCCTCTCACAAGCTTTCCCAATCAGGCACCAGCAATCTGTGCTCAGTCAACAGAAGGAAAACTCACAGTCACAATGGGATAAAATCCAACTTTTCTGTGAGCTAATTTGTGCCACTCACCATACCTACTGTACAGTAAAGTGATTTATACAATCAAGTGCAGCTACTGTACTTCTCACAATTCAAGTAATATGTTTAAGAGTTAATTGCATTTTTATCTCAAGTTTATTTTATTGCCGTTTATCAGACCTTCAAAAACCTTTCAAATGTTAAAATTCATAAGTCCCCAACAACAGCTTTATGGTAGTTGCCTTTTGGTTGCATCTTCATTGAAAATAATCAGACTAGCAGTAAACACTGCCACCTAGTGTCTTTAAAATAAATAATAATGAAAGACCACAATAATGTAAAGTAAACAATGAAAGAAGGAAGGAGAGATGCAGAGAGAGAAGTGATCCTCTTGTACCCAGTTCACTTTGGAGCACACTAGAAGACTATCATTAAAACTTGAAGAAGAGAAAGCGTGGCACTCCAGCGGTCTTATGAAAAAAGGAAAAAATGTATTGAAGGGAAAAAAAGGTTCAATGTTTTGGTCCACTCTAACCTTTCTGAAAAGCTCCTAGGGAGGACCGAAATGTTGATCCTTTTATTTCCAAAAAAAAAAAACCCTATTTTCATAAGACCTGTGGAGTGCCACACTTTCAGTTCTTCATATTATATTACTCCCATGGATTTGGATGTGGTTGGACGTTCACAAATCTTCACAGTAATGTGAGTGCTCCTTTTCTATGGACATGTCATTAAAACGTAACATTTAACAGTAACAATTAAGAGCACATGAACATAACTGCATCAAAAAAATAAAATAAAAAGGGAACAGACTGGCAGAGGACTAGATGCAGCGCTGAATTTAGCTAGACAGATAAATATCCAACTTGTAGGTGATATATTTTTTTTAACCAATGTTGGGCTATGCAATAATCAGTGGCACTACTAAGTGTGATAGAGATTTTGTAAGAGTAGAACAGTAAAAGTGCTCATGACAAGCTCTGTTTTTATCACACTCATCAGTATTCATCGTACCTCCCCATCTAGCTCTATAAAGGAATACCAGATGATTTAATACTTAACAGAGGGTAGATATAGCAGAAAGATTGAAGTGGGTGAATATTCCTTCCCGGTTGAGTTACTCAGCGAATTAGGTATTTCCTCATAATTATGCAGATAAGTCTACTGCCTATGTTATTCAAAGTGCTCTCTTCAGGCGCCATTTATCTTTCACTCATAAATTATCAGTTTATCTATCCATGCCCAACAACAGCCTGATCTCTACATCAAATTACCAATTTAATTCTTGTTTTCTTAATAAACCATTCTATGTTGCATAGATTTTTCCCTCTTAATTGAAATTTCAGACCTCTTCTCAGTGTTTTTTCTGCCTGCCTGCATCGTACTGAGATGTCATAGCAAATTATGTCATCACACCCATAACCATATAGTGTAGGAAATACAAAAGGACTCAACAGAAACTACTGTATTCTCTCTTGTAAAACTTCAAGCTATGTATGCATTAGCAACAAAATAAATATATTTAAATACTGTTTTCTCTGAAAATATAATATTGTTTTATGCGTTTCTCAATTTTCTTAAGGATGTTAAATTAAAATGTAATATCTCAATCATTCCTTTCAACACTGAAGGATAAAAGCTGAAAGAAATGCAAGCAGAACGAATGATATACAGATGATGGTAATGCAAATATACCCCTAAAAGCAAAAAAACAGTTTGGGGTGCAAAGACAACAGAAAATGCATGTATCATGTACTCTTATTTAGGTTGATTTATAGAAATCACAACTGTATAGTTGCTATTGCCATACAAGTCGTTGTTAACGGGACATGCCAATTTAGGGACATAAGTCATCTCAATATGATATTTCAATTTTCCTTATCCTGTGTATAAATTATATAAGACTAATATACTCTAGCTATATATTTTTACATGGTGTTTAAACAGAGATAATGATTTGCATGTTGATCAGTGTGTCAAAAGAGAAAGTAATTATAAATCTCACTAAGCTAATATTTGAATATTTAAAAAGATCAACTATGCCTATGATGTAAGATATTACTTGTATCACCCTCATGAAATTAGCATTTAACGGTGTAACATCAGGAAACATGGTTCTGCTCAAAAAAATATTATAGTGGAAAAGTTTGGTTTTCACATTCACACAACATTCACTAATTGAGTATTATGCTAACTAATATCCATTACCACTATTTTAACAGTTCTGTAATAAAGGAAAGGGAACTTTAGAATGTGGGCACTGTGTTCTAGCACCTTTTTTATTTATTGTAGTTCACATATAAATTATAATTTCTTTCCCTACAAATGCTGATTAAAGGACTGAGGGGATTGATATTAACATACGGAGAGAATAGATATGATCATTTAAAAATCAAAGACTTAGAGCAGGATTAAAGAAGTTCAGATCGCAGTAGCATAAAACAGTAGAAGGTTATATAGAAGGAACTGGGGGATGAATGAGTACCTGAAAGAATGGGTAGCATGGCTCAATGTTTCTCCTCAGTGGAAGAGTCTTTGCTTGAAGTATTGTACCGTCTTATATTATATTACTGAATGCTGCCTTGGGGAACTTGGGATTTGCAGTTTGCTTTTCTTCTCTGCAGACAGCAACAATGAAAAGAAAACAATATATATGAAGCCCTAGACTCCACAATGTGAAATAAGATATTCTGTTGATTTAAAGTTAAACTGTCTAGTATACCATTACAGTTTTGCTCTTTCTGAAGTACCATTTCCTTTGTATTTTATCTGTTTTGATCCTGAATATTTTATTCTGATTCCAGATATTATTGTTGTCATGGTAACAAATGTGAGACCCCTGCTGCCACATTACGTAAAGGTGACTTGTAGATATGCAACTGTTAAGTTGAGAAATGAATTTCCTACACACAAAAAATAAAACAAACTCATTGCCAATTTATAAAAACTAATAGACAAGGAAAAGATTTCAGGCACCCAAACTTACCTCAGGAATAGCATTAATTTCTCTGTTTTTTCTGCATTTGTAAAAAAAATTAAATTAGGAACTATCATGATTATTACATCTCCACAAAGAATCTATGGGACATAACACCTTAGTCACCCCAAATGCGTGTCCCTAAGAAGAGAGGCTCCCCAATATGCCTTCACTACCCCTGCACTTCAAACCAGCATGGAATGGGTTAACAGCATGAGGACAAGAGCCATTTCAGGCCCTATGGAGTCCATCAGTCCCTTCCCCCTGCACTATGCTGCTTTTTTTCATTTCCACAAAGAATCAATGGGACATAACACCCAAGTCGCCCCAAAGGCGAATGAGGCAAAAGGGTGTCCCCATTCACTGCCGTTTGCTGCTGTTTGCTAATGGTACAGATGTTCTATTGCCTCTAAAACTCACCAACCCTCTAATCCCATGTACCCAATGTCAATTTACCCTGCCTACAGATTGTACATTTCATGAGGCAGGGCCTCTTCTAACACATTGAAGGTGTACCCTACCTTTTCTACCACAATTATAATCCTGTCTGAAAATGTTACTTATGCCCATAATTATATCTGTGATTGTCCATGAATTATCTTTAAAGTGAATGTGTATAACCTTTGTTCATTTAATGCTACAATTTATTAATATACAGTAACTCAGACTATTCTTGTTTGTCTCCTATGTAACGGAAATAACTGTATTTAATCGTAGTTCTAAAACGGACTGTAAAGTATTGTGATACCTCCTTAAGTGAAGGCCTATATTTACTTTAAAAATAAATAATGATGACGATGATGATGATGATGACACATACTGTACAGTGTGTATATATATATATATATATATATCAAAACAAAACAGAAATAATAAAGGAGCGCCTAATGCAACAACCTGCCTAACTGTGAATAAGTAGCCAACTGCGTTGATACAACCTATGGGGTGGCTAAAGTGAAATAATATAATTAAAAAACCCTATGTGATTCTAAGATAAAATGTGTAATAACTTTAATACAAAGTGTACATGACAAAATTGTTAAAAAATGCTTCTGGAAAAAATAAAAATAAAAATATATAAAATATATGTTGTAATACAAAAAATATATCTAGAAAAATGAAAAATATAAAAAATATGAAAAAATGAAAATAAAAACTTTTTCCAAAAAACTATTAAAAACTTTTAAAAAACTTTTAAAAAACCTTAAAAGTCACAGAGTCCTGTTCCAAGTGAATGCATCCAGGTATAGGCAGCCCGTTTATAAGGGATCACAACTCCCTAGGAATACCTATGAAAGAAAAAAGAAAAGAAAACAGGCGCACACCTAGTGCATTAAAGTTTAACAATAATTTTATGGAACATTTAAAATCAGACAAATGCCCACTCACAAGTATAGCGTTATTAGAAAGCAGTTATGAGATTGGCCCTCATAAGCCAGTGGTGCCGTTCGAGCCTGTAATGGTGTCCTCTCGTGCGCGGTCTCCTTCTACCGGAAGTGACGCTCACCCGGTCTGGTGTCCCGCACAAAACGGAAGTCCCTCCAGGAAACCGAGGCCTCTCCTGACTGCCTCTAGCTGCTGCACCACCAATCAAGCCAACCGATGTGTCCAATGATCTGCTTTGCTGAGCCTCCCACAAGCTGCGTTCCTCTCAGTCTGCTCTCAGTGGGACAAATGTCTGCTCTGCTCTAGCCACGCCCTACGCGTTTCGTCATCGATGATGACTTCTTCAGGGGAATATATATATATACATATACATATACATATATATATATATATATATATATATATATATATATATACTGTACAAACCTTTTTAAAAACATTTACTGCTCTTTGGACATGATATAGAGGTTTTAGACTTCTGACAATTAAAAATGTTTTTCAACAACAATTTCCTATATTGTTTCATGGAGATTGCTGACTGGAATGACACATTATGCCAAACACCATTAGTTAGAACCTCCAGTGTTCACATCAAGTAGTTCTCTTTTTTTGTACGATCAACTTATTTTGCTTCATGTATTTTACAAAACAGTAGGTGGCAGGTTCTCCCCCTGGAGTCCCGTCGGCCCCCGGACTCCCCGCGTACCACCGATCCAGTGGGGGAACCCTTGACGCGTGCGGGAGTGCGCGTGTGCTGGCGGCGTGGTGCATGTGCCTCTGGCGGTTGCCGGGGAGGCAGGGACAGGTACCGGGAGTTGCAGTCGAGGCTGGAGCGGCGATCCGGTCGCCGGAGCTCCTCAGAGTAGGGCGCCACCATGATAAGATGCGCATGCATGCACAGTGAGACTTGTGCATGCGCAGAGAGGCTCCAAAGCGGCCATCACAGACCAAGCTCCACATGGAAACTACAACCCCCAGCAGTCACTGTGGCTGCAAGACCAGGTGGCACATAGCAGCCAATGGGGAGCCAGGATTCCCCTGCTCAACAAGTGATACATTTGGCGCGCTATGAGCCATGCCAGTCGGAGCTGGGACAAGGAAGGGGTAGGTTGTCGTACTATAAGCCACTTATCAAAGTTTACTGAAAGAGCCCCAATACATGTGTAACGGTTCTAGGGCCCCCACCCAATCTCAGATTGGCCCCTGTGGTCTAATCGGCCCCATTACATGTCTGTGTGATGTGGTGCACCTGCTGGTAACAGGACTCCTGAGTCTCCCGCTGGTTGGTATAGGGGAATATCACCATGACGGGCATCTGAGGTAGTGTTCTGAGTCCTACTCACATTCTGTACAGCGCCTCCACCCCATCAGGATCCCTACGGCAGCAGGGGGAAGTATCTGATGGGGAACTCCTTCTTGGTGCATCCTTCTGCTGAATAACTCCACACTCACTCAGAAGGGATCTTTTGAACCAGGGCATCTTTAATGTCATCTCCTCTGGCAGACTGCCCATCATATTGGATGTACTTAGCCGAGCATTTCCATGAGGTACTCCATTCAGAAGGTTCCTCCTCTCTTAATTGAGTTGCTCTCCACCTCTCCCCCTAAGGGTGATCACCACCTGTGCCAGAGCCCTGGACACAGTGTGTTCTCAGCTTGTCACTTAACTTTCTGACAGACAGACTTGAACTGCTGCAGACTGAACACCTTGAACTCTCCTTTAGAACACACTAACTTTAGGCAGTGCTGTGTCTTATATAGACTCCAGAAAAGACCCACCTCTTGTGTCACTAACAGTGGACACAAAGCATGTTGTCACTTCCTTTGTTACATATGACACTTCACCAGGGTTTGAGGGCAAACCTCCATGATTGTTACTGGCAACCCTGTCTACTTACCAGGATTACTACCAGCATGAGAAAGATATGTACACCATTTTTAGACAGGGCTACAATCTCCCCCTGGTGGAACCCAACGACCCCGGCTGGGATCTAAATTTGTGGAACCTTCCTTCAGGTAGCACTGCAACACATAACAACATAACAATATATTAGCATAGAAATACATTAGTACAACACACGCATGGTTTATCAAAAACATAATCACAGAACAGCTACATCCTGACCTGCAAGACTGCACTGCTCCTAAGGAGAATCTGGGTTAATAGTAGTGCTTAGGGTCAGGTTTCTGCTCCTCCCTCCCATTGGCATCCTTTACTGTAACACTGTATGATCTGGGCGGCCCATTCTCTGGCCTATACTCCATCTTATGCATGAAGATGTTGCGCCCAACACTCCACATCCTCATTAGACAAGATATCCTTTCTCCAGTCTTGAATGGAGCATGCCCCCCCCGATTTGGACATGATATAATCCTCCACTGTCTCTTTTAACCACGTATCCCTGTTATCCTCAACCTCTTGCATGAGGGGCTCAGGCACGCATGGATACTCCAAACCATGCGTTCTCTTATACCTAGCAACTATTGCTCTCTCAGCCCTGCTTATTCGGATGAGTTTCTTGTTACCTGCCCTGCCTGGCAGCACCCACGATAATGGTTCCTCAGACGCAACCACATCATAAAGTATGGACGACCCTCGGGGAGTAACCAAGCCCTTCTGTATGTCATACCACCTTTTTCTTAGCTCTTCTAGGTGCTCCTCATTTGAGTACTCGCCCTCATCCCGCCAGTGGTCCACTATGTCACTTATTAGTATGAACCGCGTACGGTCCAACCAGGCCTCATACCCCTCAAACATAGGAGCCCACCATCTGGTCTCTTTCTCCACTACCTGTTCTTTCACTGCGACTGGCATCTCACCTTCCTCTAGTTCTCCCCCAGAAGACACTCCCGATGTCCCTGCGGACCTAGAATTGGACCCAAGGCGTTTAGGCCTACATTTTATATTAGCATTACAATCCACAACACTTGTTCTTGAAGATACATTAGCAGCGATCATTTCCCGCCCCGATCCCTCATCGGAGGTAAAACACCCCCCCCCCCAGTTCAGATTTGACCCAGTCCGTTCCTCGGAAGTATCCCGGGACTCCACAGACAACCCTTGGCTCGATAGGGACCCGGATGAGGAGGTGACAGGGGCAGGGGTTTGGGCCATGGGCGAGGGCAGAACAAAAGGGGACTTGTGCTGCCAATGCGGCATTACAATCCGCAACTTCACAATACCTCGACCGATACCAGCGGGTTGCAGTTCCTTCTCTCCCGTCTCCTGATTCCCAGGCTTCCGCAGGGCCTGCCAGCTCTTGCTCTTCACTGCTCCAGCCGTTCGGGTACAGCATGGCGGTCGCGAGGGCACGGCCATCTTCCAACCAGTTCCGCTGTGTCCGCCGGAAGTGATGTCATCTATCTCGCGGGACAAGGCGCCGCCATCTTGGGTTGGGCTCCCCACCGGAACCTCTTCCTCCACAATGACATCCGCCGCCGGAAGTGATGGTTCTTCTCGCCGCTCCGCTCGGGCCTTGGCTGGGCCTTCCTTCGCCGTCGCCACCATCGGCGCCTGTGGAGGGTAAGGGTGTGTCTCACCGCTCCGTTGGCTCGGGATGGTGTCTTCTCCGCCTTCCATGCTGAGAGTCACCACCAGCGCAGGTGACCTCGGACTCTCCAGACTCTGCTCCGCTACATCACCGGTAAGTGCCAAATCTTTTCCAGCACCGCTGTAGTGGTACGCCGGTTGGCGCATCACCACCGATGTCGGGCTTGCTTGCTCGTCGTCCAACGAGACAGACTCGGATGCAGGTAAGGGTACCTCCGCAGGGGACCGACAGCGAGGTTTCAGGTTCTCGCTGCAGTTGCAGGCCCCAGTTTCTTTCTGTTCTGTCGCTATCAGCAACGATCCCCATTCTCCGGGATCAGCTTTCTCTGTCTTGATCTTGGAAGAGGCTCCAGCCGTCAGCTTGGCTGTCTCACCTCCCGCCTCCACGGTCTGCCCAGGCACGAAGGGCTGCACGGCCCACAGGTAATATATGCCATATTGGGGGCATGTCGCCATGGTACTGGCTTCTCCGCCTGGCAATCGGCACTGCATACACAGGCACCGCAATGTTTCGGTATCACCCGCCTTTATTACCAGGAAGCCTCCTGGCAATGAGTAGAGGTGTGCTGCAATGTCCATTTCAGTCTTTATGGTACTAGTTACAGGGGACACTTTACACAGTGGTCTTGCCTGTTCACCAGCTCCTCGCAACTGAAGGGCAGGAAGCTCACATCCAGCTCCTCCCTCAGCCAACTCGGCTCATAATTGGCAGATACAGGGACCCCTCCCCCTAGTAGATATTAAGGGAGGGTCCCACAGGTTTACTTGATGGCCCATGATTGGCGCTGAGCCTGTCACAGTCCAAGAGGGCGCGGCCACTGCTTTCACGCCATACTTCCCAGCAGGGTGGGGTTCTCTTTTTGGCGCCAATCCCGGCCAACTTTCTGCAATCTTAGCATTTGCAGCATTCTCTTCAATCGGCCCACGCGGTCTCCCAGGGAAGCGGGAACCGCCATCTTGGTTTGCACGGCCATTCACTATAGCAACTGATGTAGATACTTGTCTTGGGATCACCGTCTGGCAATCAGGTTCTCCATTCACTCTGCACATAACAACAATGTCCTCACCACTGTCCTCCAGGGTAGCACCCCGGGATCCTAGGCAGGACAAAAATGGCGCAGCCACTGCTTTAGCGCCACTCCATAACAAACTAGCCAAAGTCACTTCGGTAGTCTGTTCTTCTGTGGTATACACACCACGTGCGCTCTCTCCATCAGGTGCTGGCCGCCATCTTAGATTCTCTGCACCGCGTGGAACTTCACCTCTTACGGTCGCAATCTTTACTTGGTAATTGCGCTCGCACATGGGGCTCCTCTCTGCTGGGCAGCTGCCATCGTCGATGCAATAAATAAAGCCAGGGCACCACCTACATGTATCTAATGTATGTTTGACTCATGTGTACTACCTCAGGCTAGGCTCACTCTCTCTGTGTATGCTGTGTCTACCTTCCTCCAGTATGTGCTCTTCGGTAAGTGTCCTGGTTACTGGCTAGAGTACTCTGGCTTCTCCCATGCAGTACTAGGGTGTCAACCTCTCTTGGCTACCTCTAGTGCAGATCCTTTCCAGAATTCCTGACCCGAGTTATCTAGGCTATCCCTTCAGGCATCCTACGACTATTCGCCTCACGGTGACTAGGACAGCTATAGCCCTGTCTCCAGACCCACTTTACTCCTCTCAGGGCCCTAGGGTGTGCTTTGCGATGTCGCCACGACTTTCCTGACTACCCCTAGGTCCCGTCCCATACACAGCACTGACTGGCAGCATACACTCTCCCTGTTTCCTAGTGTGCCTAGCAAAAGCCTGTCCTGTTGATACAGCCTCTCAGCAGCGCCTCCAAAAATGTAATGGTTCTAGGGCCCCACCCAATCTCAGATTGCCCCCTGTGGTCTAATCGGCCCCCATTACATGTCTGTGTGATGTGGTGCACCTGCTAGTAACAGGACTCCTGAGTCTCCCGCTGGTTGGTATAGGGGTATATCACCATGACAGGCGTCTGAGGTAGTGTTCTGAGTCCTACTCACATTCAGTACAGCGCCTCCACCCCATCAGGATCCCTACGGCAGCAGGGGGAAGTATCTGATGGGGAACTCCTTCTTGGTGCATCCTTCTGCTGAATAACTCCACACTCATGCAGAAGGGATCTTTTGAACCAGGGCATCTTTAATGTCATCTCCTCTGGCAGACTGCCCATCATATTGGATGTACTTTGCCGAGCAATTCCATGAGGTACTCCATTCAGAAGGTTCCTCCTCTCTTAATTGAGTTACTCTCCACCTCTCCCCCTAAGGAGATCACCATCTGTGCCAGAGCCCTGGACACAGTGTGTACTCAGCTTGTCACTTAACTTTCTGACAGACCGACTTGAACTGCTGCAGACTGAACACCTTGAACTCTCCTTTAGAACACACTAACTTTAGGCAGTGCTGTGTCTTATATAGACTCCAGAAAAGACCCACCTCTTGTGTCACTAACAGTGGACACAAAGCATGTTGTCACTTCCTTTGTTACATATGACACTTCACCAGGGTTTGAGGGCAAACCTCCGTGATTGTTACTGGCAACACTGTCTACTTACCAGGATTACTGCCAGCATGAGAAAGATATGTACACCATTTTTACACATGGCTACATATGTAAAAAAATATGTTTGGAAACGTATTATACTGTATTTGGCATTCTAAGTCAATTTTGTTAAGACACATAGTATACAGGTACAGCATGTGATACAGCAGGGATGCGCAGGAGATTTTTCTGGGGGGGGGGGCGCAGGCAGTTGCAGAGGTCCCGCACTATTCCCCAAGGCATTTAAATTAAATGCCGGGGGATCGCGTGAGGCCTCTGCAACAATAAAACTTACCAGGATTCAGACGCTGTGACGCGTCTCCATGGCAATGCGGTGTCAACTGCCGTCACGGGTCATGTGACCTGATGTCACATGACCCTGGAGAGTCATTTGACGCAGCTGCAAGGTGGGGGGGGGCGTGAGCTCCGGAGCAGGCCAGACTGTGGTGTGCAACAGAAAAAGTTTGTGCTCCCCTTTTATACTGTATATGTATGCCATGTTTATTTCCTTATGTTGGCATTAAACATTTTAATTATCTCCTTATGTAATCCCTCAATTATTTACCTCAGACCAACACCTACTGCTGAGGTGCGGGCCTGAGTCCTCCGCAATATGTTAACCCACACATGGCCCTAGGTCAGATAAAGGGAAGCAGACTACAGTCACATTTAAAGTATAACAGTATTTATAAAGTAAGTAGCAAAGGACACTCTGATACTTTATGATTCTTAATAGGAGGGATCATTACATGCATCAATATAACATAATAACAAAACATCCCCAATAAACGCTGCACAGGTGTATGCCAATGTCTGTTTCTTAGACCACCCAATCCTGCTATCAAGGACTGTGTAATTGTGCAGACACTGCTTGAGCCCTTAAATAGAATTTGTGTAGAAGGCCTGTTCTTCACAAATGCTTTGGTAGCCTTTTACTTGGCTTCTGGTGAGGATCCCCTTGATTGCGCCGCCTGTCTTCTGGTGTTCCACAGGTGTCTGTTCTTGGTGGCTTCTCCTCTAACGATCGACCTCCAAGACTCCCTTTATCCAGCTCCCACTTACTTGTGTGGATCGCCGACTGGCTCCTGGTCATCACCGGTCAGTCCTGAAATCCCTCAGGCTCCATCAGCTCACTGACATAGGGGATGCAACAGTTTACTGAGACAGGGGCTGCTCTCTCTCAGGTCTCTGTCCTCCTCATGCTCCTCTCCTCTTATTTCCTGGGTCCACCGACCTCTCAACCTTCATACTGATTGTATTTCAGACTGGAGCACCCAGATGTCCCTGCTGCTCTGAGGAATTGGCTAATTACTAGCAGCACACCCCAGAGAGGAGCCATTCAGGTGGAAGCATGAATAGCTATATTCTATCAAGGGGGTTACACTTAGTAAAAATAATTGTTTGACAATACAAAGAATGCAGAAGTACTGTATACTTTGAAGACATCAACAAAGTTGTACATTAAGTAATATAAACTCGCATATGAGGAATGAGCATATGTTAGCTTACTGATTATTTGGGAAAATGTAATTGTAATAATGCAGAATGTTTTAAATACTACTTTTTTCCTCTGGTGTAATACACCTATTTTGGGATTTAAATGTGAAAATATTTGTAAACACTCCATTAATTTCCATTAATCCCCCAATCGATATTATATAAGAGACACTATTTAACAAAAGCATTGCCACATAATTGTTTAAATAAAACTATCTGATCTACACCTAAAGCCTAACATTTAACATACTTACTAATTTATCACAATCATTTTAGAAATGTCAGAAACAAATTTCAGTAAGGGTTAACAAATGATATATTGCACGCCTGTCTAATTAAAAATTGTGTGTGCTTGGTTATTTTGAATAGCTATGCAGTCTTTTATTTACACTAACCAATGCCTTCCCTCTTTCAGGTGTAATTCCCTCTTCTCCATCACTTACCTCCACTATGGGGGTAATTATACATTGTCACACACTATGTGAAGTCAATGGATATTTTCATCTGAAAACATCTTGAACGACAGCTTTGGACAAAGTAAAATTAGGCCCTATGAAATGAAACTATAGAAGATGAGCCAGATAGTAGATATTTAGAGGACAATAGAGCAGGAATTATGTGGGAAAGCGACAATTGAAAAGGAGAAAGTAATTGCAAATCTGATAATTAAACATCTGCCACTAGAATCACAACCTGAAGCTTTTCCAACTTCCAACAGATCTCATGAGAGTATTCTCCCAATACGTTCTACCAGCATGGAGCAAAACAGGGATTTGTACATAAAACATGCATGCCCATATTATGTGACAACATTTAGTAAAAGGACATACAGTAATAGGATGTTGCAGATTAAGGGGCATTGGATAAATGTATCAATGCTAATTTCATATTAGTTAATGATTGAAGATTACTAGTTATGATGTTTGTTAGTTGTCAAAAGTTCTAAATTGTGGTATTACAAATATAAATAATGTGTCTATTCTACTCAAGCATACCGTTGACATGTGATGCATTTAGTTAAAGCAGTACTCTTACGGCATTCCTAACACACCCACTGATACCCAAGGTAAAAATCCCACACTTCAATTTAACAGGGACTGTTGTTTAATCTGACATATATAATAAATACTATAGGCTAAAAAACAAATTAATAATTAAATCCTGCTCACTGATTGGTAACAAGTTTGTCTTGCCTCAAGAGCTGTTTGTGTGTGTGTGGGGGGGTGGGGGGCACGTGTCATTTATGGAGTGGGCGGGAAGTGTTCCACAGGTTTTTGATGGAAAGGGTAGGGGGGAATTGGGGAGAATTGGAATGTTTGTGGGCCATTGGTTGTGTGGGGTCATTAGAGGGAAGTTGCCTATAATATTTATAATCCCATCAGGACAGGGCATTTCCTGATTACCTGGCCATTAATAATGAGGAAGAGAGAAAGGGTCAGTAACAGAGGGAAAACAGGATGATAAGAAAAATATTAAGGTCATAATTGGTTAGGGTCCCTCCAGTGACCAACGTAAATGTATTTTTAAAACAGTACACAGTATATACTATAAACCGTCTGCCAGATCACATCTTACCCCGCTGATCTACATTGTAAAGTAAAAAAATCAGTAGTAGGATATGAAGCTGCATACTTATTAACATTTTAATCAAGAAGAACATCTGAATCATATGTGCTGACAGGCATGCGCAAACTATTCTGCAGTGAGCCGTAGAATGCATATTTGCCTTCCACGTGTGTACTGTAATAAAACCCTAACACATGCAGTCAGTAGAGCACGCAAAATGCTGTATATACGCATCTCCCGAGAACACATACTGTATGCATTTCATTGAAGAACATGGGGTTTTAGCACAACTCTGGTATTACAAGTAATTAACGTATAGTGATTAGATGTCACGTTACCATGCCCTGTCACTGTTTACATATAATCATAAAGATAAATCATAAATTAAGTTAATTTAACTTTTCTGTTAACTCACTTAGGCCCAGATTTTAAAAGTGTGCTAATTTCGTGTTCCTTCTGGGCCTTATATTACTCTTTTCTTCTTTCATGTCATGCCCTCCCATTGCTTTTTCTGCTAACTGTTTCCTCGCTCCTTTGTGAATGTCTCTGTTCTCTCCAACACCCCCACTCCCCACTGCACCATTATTTATACACCTCTCTCCCAACAACTTCTATACCCCGCAATAAAAACACCCACACAAATCCTCTATTAGCACCCTCTATCCTTCCCTCACCCTTCTCGCAACTGGGGATCTCACCTAACCCTGAAGCCAGACTTACACACCTGATCTCACTCATGCCTCCCTGCCATCTCTTCCCCTGTAAATGGTGTTAACCTTTTCATTTAATACATACCTACCTTAAATCTCACCCCACAAAGCAAGTATCCAAATAGCCTGCACTCATGTCTATTGTCCCACACTCTGTCACTCCTACCACCCATTGTGACCAACCACTGCCATCTACAGCACTTACTCCCTCACCTACTGTCTCTGTAAGTTTCCCATTAAAACTCTTAGATTGTACTGTCTTCGGGGCAGGGATTTCCTTTCCTATTGTCTGATTTTGCTGCACTTATTATATAATTATAATTCGATGTACTGTATTCTTTGTGAAGCGCTGAGTACACTTTTGGCGCTATATAAATAAAGACATACAATGCAATACAATGAGAAGTCATAAAAGGAGGATATGTACAGTACTTTTATACATTGTTATCTTTTTTGTATACTGAATAAGAAACTAGTATATATAAATGTTTGGATTTCACCCATTCATTTTTAATTTGTCTGCTTAAACTTAATACTGACTTAAGTAGGTATATAGATTTTATGTATATGTAATACAGAGTATATATTTGTTAACACACTGTGTTGTCCTTGTGCAGGATAAATTATTTTCTTTATTTGCCCAAGTGTGAACATGCAATCATTATGCAGCAAGTGTTATGTTGATTGCATGTTCACATGTTAGCTAATTTTAAAAATAAGAGACTATCCAGTCCGGACTTTTAGAAAGAAAGCCTGTCAATTCTTGAGCTTTGTGGGGGGAGGGTGGGGGGGGTTCTTCCTGAAACTTCCATGTTGAAGAGAGAAGGCCTTGTATGTGACAAGGAAACCATTGGCTTGACGAAATACAGTAAGCAACATACTGTATACTGTATGTGCAGTCTCTGCAGCATTGAGCTGGAGAACAGGAGAACTTGTCAATGGGTTTATAGGACATGGCCGACCTAGGTTGTCCTGCAAGAATTGTATGCTAAGAAGTTAGTTTGTGCTCCGAGGGAGCAAGGCTTTTTTCTGATTTGTCTTTTGGTGGCTTTAAAGGCCAGAGAATGGGTCATTTATATAGAACATCAATGTTCGGTTTATAATATGTGATTCCCTAATATATTTTTAGGGGTTGGCACCTAGCACTTTCTAATGCAATGGTTATGTGGCAGACCAAGATATATATTATGAATAATGTAACATGAAGAGATGTATCTGATAAAGGGTCATTTAGTTAATGTTATAAATTGTATAAGATTTTTGGTTGATTAAAGTAAATCTAGGATATGTTTGTAAGAGTTACCATCATACAGTATGTTATATATTGTTTACTTACTAAAGTACTTTACAGTATGTATGTAGAATTGCATTATAACAATTTCTTTCTTAGAATAATTCAAAAGAGAAAGAAATAGTTAACAAAACATTTATTCACACACAGTTCAAGAACTGTGGGAGAAAAGGAACATACAAGAAGAAACATGTCACATTGACATTTGCAGACAAACTTGCAACAAAATAAACCAAAAAAGATCTCTTCTTCATGATAGTGGAAGGGACATGCTGACTAGGCCCCCTTTTTACGTGGTCTCCCATGTCTTGATGGGGCATGGGAGACTTGCTCATTAGTTGGACTAGGAGAAGTAGCAGGAGGAGGAGGAATCATAGGAGAGGACATGAGAAGCAAAACCCCAGATGTAGTCAAGAATTTACTTTATGATCTATCCCAATGTCTTGTATAGCGCACAGGGCCGTCAGATTTCCTGAGGACCAAGACTAGAGCTTTGCCCAGGTATACCCTCTCCCCCCACCCCCCATATCATATAGAATTTAGCTTGGATAAGGTTTTTTAGCATTATTTGTATAAGATTCTGCATTTTTCCATTCTCTAAGCCAGCCCCTTCTGAAGGGGCCTATACTAATTGGCAATGTATAAAAAGTACTGCCAGTCATTATTCTAGCAGACAGCTTTTTCAAAACTGTCTCCCTGTGTACATTTGTATACAATAAAAACTCATTTGATTATTCTGAACCCGCATTGTAATATTTTTACCCTCTTTCACAAATGTGAGCAATGATTTTGCCATGCAGAATGTCAGCCTAGCTGGATTGGCTCTTTCTACAGCCAAGACAGTGACATATGATGGAAGAGCTGTGTAGGCTGCTGAGGCCTTAGATGAAGCCACCATTTTTGTGAGCAGTGATGAAATTGGCATAATCCACATCGATGGTCACCCCTCGCACGGTAGATATGTCAGTGGCGTAGCTTCGCGATATACAAATGGCATTCAAACGCGTCGCACTGGCTTGATGCTGCCTGGGGCTCATATGTAGGAAGAAAATAACAGCTGAATTTTTACTGTCTGGGTGTAAAATCCTTCTCAGCGGTCATCCTCAGCAGAGTAGATCTGTCCAATCCCGTGGCTCAGCAATATATAGGTACACTTAAACACACCGGCTAAAAGAAAAAACAGCAAACAGCTTAAAGTCGGCGGTTATTTATACTCACATTCAGACCGGAGAGTAGAGACTTCTGTTTCCAATGCGTGCTTCAGTCCAAAAGAAAAGGTAAATGCAGAGAAGGAGGAGTGAGCACTGCGATCATGAAAATTAGGCTGGAGGCAGGTAAAAATTATTAATTTATTGGGCATAATAGCCAAAGTTAAAAAAAACAACGGGGGTGAAGGTAGAGCACTGCAAAAGCAAAGGACTGGAGGCAAAAATAAACTGCTTTATTGGGCAATTATGCCATGAGAACTGACAGACACAGTTTAAAAAAACTCTGACGCATTTCCCGCCGTGGAGGCACTTTATCAAAGAGTACTGGTGTTCATACAATGCCTGGTAATATAGTTGTCTGATGTGAGTGCACACCTTCAAACCAAATGATTTCAATTAGGTAATCAAAAGGTCAAAAGCATCATTAATTAAACAGCTCATGAACAAAGTTCTAGAGCACAAGGTTACTTCATCACAGCTGATCACTAACCAGGCAAGAAATGAACTATGTTTAAAAACACAAAACATGACAAAAATGAATATTTGTAAGATAAACCAAACATATACACCATGTATATCTAATTCTAAAGCAAGTAACATCTCATAAGAAAATGTAAAAAGAAACAAGATAATAATGTAATAAATCAAAAATTAAATATATATAATAATAATAATAATAAATTAAAAATAAGGTCCAAGAGGAAGAGGGGATACAAGAGGGGCAGCCAAGCGCAAGAAATATGCCTAGATAATAGTGATGACAATGTGAATAACATCTCACATAAATTATTAACAGCGGGACAATTATCATTACTTAATAGAGGTTTAAATTTTGCCCCTCAGAGTAACTTCCAACTCTTTGACACCATTATAGATTTACAACGATTTACTCGCAAATTAAGTATTTTCTCAAAAAACAGAAAACTGTAACATCTATATTGGGAGATTCAGTAGAGTCTTCATCTATTGTTTCTGGTGATGATATATCAGAATCTGACCATCAGGATTTAGATTTTACATTTAAAGAGTATTGCACTATTTCGGATTTGGATGATCTTTATTTAGAACAAAATGTTGAGGATGAATCACAGGAGACATCACTGTCCAATTTTCTAAGTTTTGAACATACAACCTTCAGGAAAAAGTCCACTTTTTGTCCCTCGAGTTTTAATAGTCCATATATCACGACATTTGAAAAATTGGTGGAAAGGGATCTAAAAAGTTTGGCTGAAACATCTATACATGATTTACAACGATATAACAATCTTACCCCTCTGGAAATGAGAGAACTACATACTCTCAAACAAGATAAATCAATCATTATAAAAACCGCCGATAAAGGGGGTGCGATTGTTATACAGTCTGCCGATAATTACAAAAAAGAAGCCATGAGACAGCTCTCTGACACTATGGCCTATCGGAAGCTAAACACAGATCCTACCACCAATTTTTCAAAACAGTTGCATGCATTGCTTTATATGGGTAGAGAACTTTATGTGTTGAGTAAAAAAGAATATGACTTTTTATGTTCCCCGAATCCAGTGGTGCCCATCTTTCACCATCTCCCAAAGATACATAAATCACTTACTGACCCTCCGGGACGCCCGATTGTGGCAAGCATTGGATCTTTGGGAGATGGGCTCTCGCGTTTCATTGATGTATATTTACAACCATTGGTACAAACTCTGCCTTCTTTTTTAAAGGATTCTAATCAACTATTATTTGACATCAAGAATATCAAATGGCGCGAGAGTTACAGATGGGTAACCATGGATGTTACATCTTTATATAATATCATCAACCACGAGCAGGGTATCTCCGCAGTACAGCATTTTCTTAGGTTATCACATTTATCACCAGCTCTTTGCACGTTTTTGTTAGATTCTATCACTTTCTTACTCACACATAATTATTTTTCTTTTGATGCACAATTCTATCTTCAACTTAAGGGCACTGCTATGGGCACATTTTCGCACCCTCATATGCTAATCTTTTTATGGGGTTGTGGGAGTCTATTTTTATTTTTAGTGATCACAATATTTTTAGACACCAAATCTTATTTTACAAACGCTATATAGATGATCTCTTATTCATTTGGGATGGGGATCTTATTTCACTTCACACATTTATTCACCAACTTAATGTTAATATTTATAATCTAAAATTTACTTTTCAAGAAAATATAAATCACATTTATTTTTTAGATCTTATGCTGTATGTGGACATACAGGGGAACATACAGACCGACATATACAGAAAGCCCAATGCCCGTAATTCCTATTTAAAAGCTGATAGTAATCATCCAAAATTTCTGAAGAAAGGTATTTTAAAGGGACAATTTATCAGATTGAAAAGATTGTGTTCCACAGACGAGGTCTTTGAAACACAGTCTATGGATTTAATCTCTAGATTTAGGGCCAGAGGCTATCAAGAGTCTCATATCATGCTTTTGATTCAGTCAAACTTTTGGACAGAAAGGATTTTCAGTTGAAACGTAAGGGACACGCTAAACAGAAATTATTGAGTAACGAGGTTACAACTCCTTTATTCATCACACAACAAAGTAGACAATCTGACCAAATAAGATCTATTATATACAAACACTGGAATACTTTAAAATTGGACAGTGATCTCAAAATCATTCTTGACAGTTAACCTAAATTTGTGTTTAGAAAAGCAAAATCCCTGGGGTCGTTTCTTTCTCCTAGTTTATTTAACTCTGGAACACAGCAAAGGAGAATACAGAATATTCCCAAAGGGTTTTATACATGTGGTCAATGTATAATATGTAAATATGCCAATCCCATTAAACAAGTGACCTGTGTTTTTCCCAAAACCATACGTACAATTAAAAATTTTATGAATTGTAATTCAAGCTATACAATTTATCTCTTGAGATGTGGATGTGATAGGGGCTATGTTGGCCGAACCATTAGACCACTTAAACAAAGGATTATGGAACATGTTCGTGCCATTAAAAAACAAGACCTATCACATCCAGTCTCAAGACATTTCTCCACATGCCCAAAAGGTACCATTAAGAATTTCTCTTTCTCTGACATAGATCAGATCAATCCCACAGTTCGCGGCGGTGACAGACTACATATGTTGAACAAAAAAGAGATGTACTGGATTTATACCTTAGATACTTTGTACCCTTCAGGTATCAATATAGATTGGGAGTTTAAACATTTTTTATAAGTATAGATATATTTTTTATTATCTATTCATTAATTGTTTAAGTATATATAAAAATTTCTCCTGATCCATTTGACTCCAAGATACATTTTCTTTTTATCCAGTACATCTGATCTATTTGTTACAATCTTGTTACAATCTTTTTTCCTTTGGTTTAATCTGTTGAGGAAAATTATTATTTATCTGTTATACTTAATTATATTATGATTTTTCTTTCATATCATGTATGGTGAATTAATATGATGGTTATTTATTTATATGCCATCTAGTAGACTTTATGCATTATATATTTATTATTATTATTACAAATGTATTTTCTTTATATTCAATTTGTTATTGTATTATGTAGAGATTTTTTCTAATTGTTCTTTATCTATTTGTAAATGTTCAATTTTGATATGGACCAAGATGACATCATTGTTATATACTGTACCTCCAAGAATGGTTTTTCAACATTTCATTGTTATTATTATTATTTTTTTATTATTTCTAATTTGTTTTGTTTTTTTATGTTTACATATACACTTTTTATTATTTTTTATTTTTTATTATTTATGATTTTTCATTTATGTTATATATATAATTTCTAATTTTTATTTTTATTTTTTCACATGTATGATTCATTTAGTTTATTATTATTTAATTTTTGATTTATTACATTATTATCTTGTTTCTTTTTACATTTTCTTATGAGATGTTACTTGCTTTAGAATTAGATATACTGTACATGGTGTATATGTTTGGTTTATCTTACAAATGTTCATTTTTGTCATGTTTTGTGTTTTTAAACATAGTTCATTTCTTGCCTGGTTAGTGATCAGCTGTGATGAAGTAACCTTGTGCTCTAGAACTTTGTTCATGAGCTGTTTAATTAATGATGCTTTTGATCTTTTGATTACCTAATTGAAATCATTTGGTTTGAAGGTGTGCACTCACATCAGACCACTATATTACCAGGCATTGAATGAACACCAGTACTCTTTGATAAAGCGCCTCCACGGCGGGAAACGCATCAGAGTTTTTTTTAAACTGTGTCTGTCAGTCCTCATGGCATAATTGCCCAATAAAGCAGTTTATTTTTATTTTTGCCTCCAGCCCGTTGCTTTTGCAGTGCTCTACCTTCACCCCCATTTTTCCTGCATCTACTATGGTATTGTAGCACGCTTGTCCGGTCATTTTCACAGCTGTTTCATCAGGAGATTTCCTCCAAGCTGTTCTGTGGTGCTCGTGTAGCTGGCGCGGTATCGATGCTTTTACCCCTTCACCTTCACATCAGCGAGAGTCAAGATCTGACCGAGAAAACCTGCATTCAGTTGTGGATGGTTGCCGGTCACTCCTCAGCCCCTACCCCCTGCACGGCATCGGATCATATCGCGCGGGTGATTCTACGGCTCCCGGTGGGACAATAGGAGGCTCATCTTCCAGGTCCCTGCCCTCATCTCTTCTTGGGCTGCCCGGGTTGCCATCCCTGCAGTCCGAGGTGGGAGGTTCCAACTCCCTCGGTTACCTCTCTTAGGTGGGAGATTCGGCTCCCTCGGTCACAGCACCGAGGTGGGAGGTTAACTCCCTCGGACACAGCGCCGAGGTGGGAGCTAGGCTCCCTCGGTTGCTGTCTGTGCAGGGGAGACAGCCAGCTGGGAGACATGAGGGTCCTCCCGATGGGGTACAGGTGAATTGGTAAGAGCACTGACTTTGCGCTATTTTGGGCTTCACTGGAGGAGCCATGGATTTAATCTTTATTTATACCGGCATATTTTGTATTGATTATTTATTTATTAATTTTTGACTTCGCAGTAGTGCAGCATCATTGTGGGGGCTTCTCTCCCATCTTTCTCTTAACAAAAACAACAGTCGAATCCTCTGACGCGTTTCCTGCCTCTAGTGAGCTTTATTAAAGAGATATTTGTATAATCACATGAGTTTGGTCTCACTTTCCCCAGTATTCCCCAGTTTTTATTTTTTCTCTTTTTCCTCCCTACCTTCCTTATCCCTTGTTAGCAGATTTACACTTTTTTTTATCTATTGATACAATTGGTTTTATTTATTGATAGATTGTGTTTTTATATAATGTATATGCTACATAGTATCATTCACGTGGGTACAGGTACCAAAGGATTTTACAATTGTTTTTAATTTGTTGTATATTTAATGTATTTCACATGATATACCTGTAATTTTTCAATTGTTTTTCACCTGTTGAGCCTGTTTCAACACCTATATATATACAGCATATATCATTGTCTGTTCAATGCATGATATCCCTTGATGAAGTGACTGTGATGTCACAAAACGTGTAGTATGTTGTTGAAATTGAATGGAGGTTTCCCTGCACTGTCAGACAAACCAATGATGCCAGTCGATTGGTGCGAAATATTGGGAACCTTTTGAGACTTTTTTGTGCTCTCATTCTTATGTGGCTGCTAGGAGTCTGTTCTGAGAGCTCTCCTCATACTGCCAGAATCTGGGTGGTCTGAGCGGCGGGACTAAATGAACAGCTGATTTAACCAATACATTAGTCAACGAACAGCTGATCGAGCTGATCCAACCGGCTTATTATTCAACCCTGAGCCCCACACTTACCATCGGTCTGCAACTCACGGAGCGCTGGAGGGAGGAACCCCAGGAGGGGGATACAGCTTCCAGGAACAGCTAATTCAGTTGATTCTGCCAGTTTACTACCTAACTCTGAGGCCCACACTTACCATTGGCTCGTAATTCACAGAGCATAGGAGAGAGGCAGTCCAGAGGACATAAGAAAAAAAGCAGCGCTAAACACTAACCTAATATAAATGAATTAATTACAAATCTCATTGATAACAAACGTAATAGTGCTAACGGAGGAAGGTAATGAGTCAAATATACATATACTTAGGTTCAGCAGCCAGAGTCCAGGGAGAGTTCCACGTCCCTCCAAATGTGAGCAAAGAACAAATTATGTCCTCCGGCGCGTTGTTGTTGGAGACCTAGCCTGCCTAGATTAACCTCTGACTCTCCGGATAGGAAAAGAATTGCAACACAAGCTATGCAAAATTGTAAGTGCATGAATTCAAATGTATGAACTTTAAGGGTTAATTAACCTGTATTGATACATTGCTATCTTCTCTTATTTTCATTGTGGACTAAAACTAATATATTTGAGACAACGCGCCGGAGGACATCATTGCTTCTTAGTCCAGAGGACATGGCTTTCATAAGAACTTCACCGTTTCCAGCCCAGATAAGCATTTATATACCTCCCTATTGACAGTTTTTCTTTTTAATGTTTGCTTGTTCATACAGTAGTAATAAATGCTCTTCCATATGGGGAAATCCACTTCTGCGCTTCTTTTTTAGACACAGTGCACACACAGTTTATATATATCAAACACTTCTTTAAGCTTTTCACATACATACAGTATGTACATACATACTGTAGCTTGCATATGTCTTTCTCAGTTATCAACACGTTTATAAATATTGCTTTGAGTCTGTGGCACCAATTCAAAACTGCAGTTCAAATAATTTATTAAGGTGACTTGGTCTGTAAGTTGGACGTCCGATTTGTTTTGACTGTCATTTAAGAGTTTGGGATCTAGGTAATGAGTGACTTAGTACCCACTTACCTTAACCAATAGCTTTACTGTACTTGGTGACCATTATTCTGGCTGGTTACAGCAAGGAGCTGGTCCTTTTTTTTTACCAGAGCAGAGACGTCAGATTCTTTCCTTGTTGAAAGACAATAATGGAGTCCAATAACATTCTTTGTATTTGTCTTGTAAGGTTTGTGTCAAAAGGAAAGCTTTGTTGTGCGTTCAATTCGTATAAAAATGCACGACTGGGATCACTTTGTCAAAAATATTTAGAATTGTTCACCGTTACAGCAACATTCCCTTATGTGTAAAAAAGATACATGATGAATTGAATGTGTGCAAACCAAGTAAAGGGCAAATAGAGGGCAGCAAATGCTTACCAAGTGATTCTACCCCACAAATAGTGTTCCACTTTCAGTTTTTGTTGGTAAAAACTAATTTTGGTAATTTTTTGGTATTTGTTTCCAAACATTGGGTGAAATTGAACTTTAAAATATATTAAAAAAATAAATTGGCAAAAATCAGGATTTTTTTTTTAAAATATACACATTTTGCGACAGTACATTCTGATATTTGTATAAACATTGTTCACAGTTTTTAAATTAGGTAATTGATGCTATGCTTATTTTTACTACAACAAGCCTGAGGCTGCGCTTATAGTGTCTTGCGACGGCGACGCAACGTCACTCCGAAACAAATATATTGACATTTTGAAGCCGGGTAAATTTGATTTTTTAGAGACAGTCGACACATGTGACTGTCTCTAAGCCTTGTCGCCAGCGACGTTTCTTCAAATCAAATTATAACTTTCGCTGGTGGCGATGGCAACGGGTGACATCATTGGTTGCGTCGCCGTCACCAGCACTATAAGCGCGGCCTGAGGCATGAGCCAATCATAGCACAATATTACTGTGCTTGATTTGCTTGCCTCAACTTGTTTTGCTCTGCGATTTACAGGAACTGCTTCAATTTCGGAGCTTCGGATACACAACAATTGTGTAAGGCGTTGGTGTTAAACAAAAAAAATCCTGGAAAAGTCATATTGAGTAGATTGATAAACTGGTATAAATAAGTTAAATATGAATTCCTTTAATAAATAAGTCTGATGATTTATCTGTGAAAGTTACTTAATTAGGTTGTACGGTGGCTTCTGGCTCTGGAAGGTAACTTTTAGAGTATCCCTGCTTAGTACTGTAAATATGGCTTTACATTTCTTGTTTATACTGATGACTAAAAAGAGAGCTGCATTTCATATTAGTTCAGTCCTACCCAGTGTGGAATTACATTAAAAAATTTTTACAGATAAAGCAAATATGAATTTAGAAAAATACAACAAAGGTTTTTTTGTTTCTCCTACTGATTCGTCCAACCTTTTTGTATGAATCACAAGCTTTGTCTGAATACAAAAGTAAAGACAGTAAATACTGTTCTAAAAAGTATCTAACTAGGCCAGAACATTGTAATATTTACTAACTATGAAAATGTAAATCCTAAATACTTTGATATTTGTGCTCAAATCTGTGATATATATGCTGTATTAGAAAACCTACATTAAGTGATTTTAGTATACAGTACATTTACAAAGCCTGTTGATAGGAAACAGGAAACTAACAGGAAACTGAGGTATTGATAATGGTAATGGATTTGTTTCTTATTATTATTGTTTTCTTTCATATGAAAAGAACCCCTTAAGCAACATGGCTTCATCACCTTCAGACATTTTTTTTTCAAACACTGTTACATGATAGTTGATGGTTACCTACCAAAAATAATGATACAATTATTTATGATTCTTAGATCACAACATGCAAAGTTGACAAATACAGTAACAGATTAAGCGTTAATAATATGTCTACTGTACCCAGCTGTCTTTGAACTTTCCACCAAATATACAAGCTTAAAACAAATTCAGGTCTGACAAAGATATAATGGAGTGGGGGGTGGGGGAGGGGAGGATTTCTATAAGAGAACTGAAACATTGGTTTGATAAATTACTAAATACTAATTAGTCTACAAGATTGATAATTATTGTGCATTCATTACATCCATGCAGATTTCTCAGCGGTGGGCTTGGTGCTTCTTAATGGGAGCAACCTGTCCTTTGGTACGCTAATTCAAACACCATCACTCAAAGACATAAGGAGAAGCTTACCAACTGGATTTCAGTCTGCACAGTATTCCCACAAACTTAACTCTCAATGTTTCACTCTAGAAACGTTTCATTTATTGCCGTCCTGGATAGTGTACATGTATGCATGAGAGAATAAAAGAATGTCGCCAATACTACCATCCACTCCACTCAGAATTGTAACTAACAATTTATCAAAGCTCTTGGAAACTCATAATAGTAATTAAAAAAAATAAAAGAATGACATATTTCCCAACATAAGTCATAATACAATTATTGAATTATATATATATATATATATATATATATATGCAAATATAGCTGTGTGCTCATCTGCATGTCTTAGGCAGGTCTGCAACCCCGCCTTTCCCATTATCCCCAGCTACAGCACTTCCACTGCAGAAGGGATTCTGGGGAAATGACTGCAAATGAGCACACAGTGTCACTTTTTGCCTCAATAACCTTTTTAACATGGTCCCTATAGGCTAAGCTCTGCATGGTCACAGCTTGAGCACAGCCAGGGTTAAGGTGCATTCCAGAAAACCACCACAGACAGCCTGTTTCGACCTTGATGGGTCTCATCAGTGTGGGGTTGATTTATGGGAATGCAAGAGAGGCTATGGGATAGGCTAAACCATAATACTGAGTTAAGTTATGGTTAGTAAAAAAAGTGACAAACCCTCCACAGAAGCAATATGCAAATATAGCTGGGTGCTCATCTGGATGTCTTAGGAGGTCTGCAACCCCGCCTTTCCCCATTATCACCCAGCATACAGCACTTCCACTGCAGCAAGGGATTTGGGAAATGACCGCCAATGGCACACAGTGTCACTTTTTGCCTCAATAACCATTTTAAACATTGTTCCTATAGGCTAAAGCTTGCTGCATGGTCACAGCTTTGAGCACAGCCAGGGTTAAGGTGATCCCAGAAAACCACCCACAGACAGCGTTTCGACCTTGATGGGTCTCATCAGGTGGGGTTGATTTTACTGGGAAGCAAGAGAGCTATGGGATAGGATAACACAAATACTGAGTTAAGTTATGTGAGTACTGTGTGCCTTTGCATGTCATTCCCAAGAATCCCTTGCTGCAGTGGAGTGCTGTATGCTGGGTGATAATGGGAAGGCGGGGTTGAAGGAGATGACAAACAGAGATGAGCACAGCTATTTGCATATTTGCTTCCTGTGGAGGGTTTTTTTGTCACTTTTTTACTCACCATAACTTAACTCAGAGTATTATGGTTCCTATCCCATAGCTCTCTTGCATTCCAGTAAAATCAACCCACACTGAGAGACACATCAAGGTCAAAAAGTGTCTTGTGTGTGGTTTTCTGGGAATGCACCTTAACCCTGGCGTGTGCTCAAAGCTGTGACCATGCAGCAAGCTAAGCCTATGGAACCATGTTTTAAAATGGTTATGAGGCAAAGTGACAATGTTGCATTTGCATGTCTTTCCCAGAATCCCTTGCTGAGTGGAAGTGCTGTGTATGCTGGGTGAAATTGGGGAAAGGCGGGGGTGCAGACTGCCTAAGACATGCAGATGAGCACCAGCTAATTTGCATATTGCTTTCCTGTGGAGGGTTATGTCACTTTTTTTTACTCACCATAACTTACTCAGTATATGGTTATATATATAGAATATATAGGTATTATATACTATATAATTATTCCATATAGATATACATGAGAGAATCATCATATAGATAACATATAGCATATATCATAGTATACGAATACCTATAGAGATTACAGAATATCCATTATAGTATACATATATACATATTATATGATGATAATATATGATATTCATTATATAATATAATATAGTCAATAGATATACCTATAGAGAGACAGAGAGCGTTATAGATAATACAGATAGAAGTAGAGAGAGGAACAGATAGAGAGATAAGTAGATAGACACTAGATTAGAGAGGACAGAGACTATACATTAATATAAATAGATATATATGTTACTATATACAGATAGATATATAGTAGATTAGATATTATAAATTATAGATATATATTAATAATATAATATATCTAGATATATAATTATATAAATATACAGTAGTTGACACCTATAATTGCTCACCCGGGCGAGTGGATTGTAACATTTCGTGGCGAGCTCTATGGCAAAGAAGCACACGTTTGGGGTACGTAGGTCGGTGGCGAGTAGTTTTTTTTTGTGGCGGAGTAGATGTTTTGGGATGGTAGACCATGTGTAGATAAGATCTATATATATATATATATATATATATATATATATATTAGATATAAAATTAGACAGCGCCTAAGATAGTAAACCAGCCACACAGCAGACTCCCAGTAACAAGCAAATCACCAAAATAGCTAACACAGATGACCTATATTAGGTACTATATACAGAATATATCAAGTATATGAACTCTGATGGTGATTGATTGTTGTAATGTGAGTAAAAAGTGTGAAAAAATAAAAATATAAAAAATACAAAAAATAAAAAAATAATAAAAAACCAATGAAAAAAGTACAAAAAATGTTTTTTCACTTGATGATAAGTAAATCTTGTAGGGATTTTGGAAAGTCCGGGCTGCTTCTTCCTTGGAGTCAACAACCTCCCAGCAGATTCTATTGGAAAAAAAAGGAGGAAAAGCGCCCGATCCATGTGTAAAATCCAAATACAAAGTTTTAATATAAATAATACGACAAATGCACACTCACAATTTGTCAATGCAAATAAAGCATTGTATGGGTGAACCCATGCGCCAACATATAGCCTGCTCGCCGACCGCTTGCTCCGTTACGTCAGACCTCACTGCTGCCGGTGTATCACGGTAGATTGCGTATTGCGTGCGACTCAGGGAATGTCTTCCCCTTCCTGGCAATGGCGTATGAGCTAGTCAACCACCGTAGCTCAGTAAAACCACGTGACCCCACACTCAGTAACACTCATTTTGGCATAAATATAATTCATGATGTGGTGGGTTTAGTAGTTTGAGCTAGCTGGGAATGTGTGTGTGTTAATCAATTTCTGACTGGTAACAGTTAAATGGAGGTAGGGGGCACCTCCCCCCAGAGCTCACCCCACCCCACCTTTTTAACTTGGGAGGTTCTGGCATTTTGCTGAATGGACAAGACTCACTGTACTGTCCCGGCGAAGCTCATTCTAAAGCTTGCCGGGAGCTGGCCAGGAGCGTAGCATTGCTTCCCCTCATACAGAGGTAAAAGGAAGGGTTCACAGTTTTGGTGTTAGGACCTGCATTTTTGGTTATACATTGATGTTTGGTATGCAGGCTTACGACGCTTTGGCCAAAGGGTTTAACTAAATAACTGTAAGGAATAAGGGCACACGCCGCTCTCGGCGCTGCCCCTCCTTACCTCAGCTTCCGGCTGCGGGTCTCTCCGCTCCTCGCAGCGGAGAACACATCACCCCCCGTTCCCCCGCGGCTCTTCCACACGCCGCCGTCTCTTTCAATAGGCGTGCACCACCTCCACTTACAGGGCGCTCGCCGCACAAGTTCATTTATGCACTGCATCCGGCAGCTAGCTCTGCCCACGGGATGACTCTGAGTCCTGGCTCACGCCCTCCAGCCCATCAGCTGCAACAAGACAGCTCATCACCTCCTGTCCTATCACAGGAGGCTCCTCAGCTCACCTCTGCCCTGCCTCCTCCTCTGATTGGGCCACTGTGCTTTATTACCCCTGTAGCTCCAATGCAACCTCGCTCTGCATAGTTT
This sequence comes from Ascaphus truei, assembly GCA_036426205.1. Classification (NCBI taxonomy): domain Eukaryota; kingdom Metazoa; phylum Chordata; class Amphibia; order Anura; family Ascaphidae; genus Ascaphus; species Ascaphus truei. The sequence continues at coordinate 85,255 of WSYH01000520.1, forward strand.
TGGTTGCCTCGTGCTGTTTGGATCCTATGCCCTGCTCCCTCTTACCTTTCTCATCTCGTTACCGAACCGGCTTGTCTATCTACCATCCCTGGCTCTTCGACCTTGGCTATCCCTTGACCTCGCTTACCTCTCTGAACCCTGGAACACGGCTCACGGACCATTACTACCCGGATTTCTCCTGCCCACGACCCTTGGATACGGATATCACTTCGCTCCACTCTCTGCGCCCAGATCTGGCAAGTACTTCAGCTAAACCCTTGTACCCTGGCCTTGGCCACGCTACCAAATCCACACTCCGGGCTCATCCTCACTAATGCGGGTGCGTGGTCTACTCAATCTCCAGCTCAGTACTGGGGGTTAGTCTGGTCTGCGGGCAGTAACCAAGTAATTACTATTATTATTGAAGTATTTAAACGTTATACTTATTACCATATGTTTTGTCAATTTGATGTAGCATTGGGCACCACTGTCTTTTGTTGTATATATACATATATATATATATATATATAGTTATACGTTACCGTTCCAAAGATTGGTAAACAATCGACAACACTCAATGTTGAAAATCAAAGTGTATTAGTGAAAGCAAAAATACATTCAGAAACCCAACATTTTGGACCTACAGAATGGGACCTTCCTCAGGGGGATACAAAGGGAGAATGACACAGTTCACCACATATTTATACATCAAACACTGAAAGTCAATTAACCAATCACATCACCCAATTAAATTAACACAAGAAACCTGCAGCTCTGATGTCATGTGTTGATTAAGCTTACATAAGATACCTCCATACTGCTAATCACCCAGCTGTGTATTGCATCCATTGCCATGGTTACCAATGGGTGTGAGCTCTGATTGATATGTCAGGGGCAATAGGGAGAGGATATCTAAAGAAGTAAAGCAGGTTGTGCCATACATAAGTGAAACATAATAAAACCAGGGACATATATATCAAACACTGAAAGTCAATTAACCAATCACCATCACCCAATTAAAATAACATAAGAAACCTGCAGCTCCGATGTCATGTGTTGATTAAGCTTACATAAGATACCTCCATACTGCTAATCACCCAGCTGTGTATTGCATCCATTGTCATTGTTACCAGTGGTTCTGAGCTCTGATTGATATGTTAGGGGCAGCAGGGAGAGGGTATCTAAAGAAGTAAAGCAGGTAGTGCCATACATAAGTGAAACATAATAAAACCAGGGACATATAGGTGTGGGGGAGTATGGGGGAGTGGTGGGGATCATGATGGAATGTACTGACATTACTAGAGGGCAGAGCCAGACTATGTCATGTGAACCATAAGTGCATATGGGAATACCACAATAAGTAGAACTTGCATGTAAAAACATAATGAATAAATATGCATAGACTTCTAAACAAAGGAGAGCAAGACTACAATTCCGCCACCCTTGTCTGCTGCGTGCATGATGATATTTGTATTCGCCCGTAGTGACTTCAGTGCTTCATGTTCGTCCCTGGTCATGTTACGGAAACTAGTTCTGTATTGGCTGATACTTTGTCTAGTATCTCTCTCCACAAGACTCATGAATGTGGTGATGTTATGGTTCACGACCACAGGATCGAATGAACTCCTAGTCTTGAAACGGCCCCCAGTAATTGGGTCCCCCACTACGGGCGAATACAAATATCATCATACGCGCAGCAGACAAGGGTGGCGGAATTGTAGTCATGGCATACTCTGACTACAAACAGGAAATCTCCAACCAGCTTGGAGACGATACTAACTACAAGCGTCTGAAATCAGACCCAACAATGCCGTTCAAGAAGGAGATGGACTCTATCATACAGCTAGGACTCAATAATTCGTGGATTGCGGAGGAAACAGCCAAGATCCTGATGCAAACATACCCCATTACACCGGTCATTTATATACTCCCTAAAATACACAAATCTCTGACCAAGCCTCCGGGGAGACCTATCATCTCAGCACGGGGGTCCTTGTGTCATCCACTATCACAGTTCTTGGATTTCTACCTTCAACCCATGGTGATGCGGATGGCCTCATTTGTCAAAGATACAACTGACTTCATCCACAAATTGGAAGGCATTTCGCCGGTTACTGCAAATACTATACTAGTAACCATGGACGTGGGCAGTCTATATACTAACATTCCACACCAGGAGGGCATTGAAGTTATCTGTGATCACTTCAGTAAGTTTGCAGAGCACAAGGGGCCGCCGCCAGAATACTTGTTATTGCTGCTGGAGGTGATACTTCATAAGAACTACTTCAGGTTTGAGAAAACCTTTTATCTGCAACTAACAGGCACCGCAATGGGGTCAAACATGGCACCGGCGTATGCCAACCTGTTCATGGATACCTACGAGAACACCCATTTGCTTACCGATGCCCCATTTGCGGACCGTATATCTAACTACTATCGCTACATTGATGATGTGTTCCTGGTCTGGCGAGGACTGAAAACAGAGCTTCTATCATTTACTGAGTATCTAAACAAAATTACATGTACTATTAGGTTCACAGCTAGCTACAGCACCATTGAAGTTCCTTTTCTTGATACCATTGTCTATAAGGACAATGGAAAACTCTGCACACGTCTATTCCAGAAGCCCACAGATAGGAACACATTATTACATGCAACCAGCCATCATCCACCACCATTAAAAGCAGGTCTTCCGTTCTCACAACTACTATGTGTCCGGAGGATTGTGAGTGACCCCAAACTAGTGGAGTGTGCACTTCTGGAGATGGCCTCTCACTTTCTAGAGAGGGGATATGATCCCAAAGAAGTCAATAAGGCACTCATCAAAGCCAGGATCCCAAAGTGGGAGGAGCTCCTGTCACCAACAATGAGGACCACTGATTCTGATCGCTGTAAGGTGGTCAGCACTTACAGCACTGCATCTGGACATATCAAAAGGTCTATACAACAACATTGGCATATATTGGCTAATGATCGCAAGATTGGGAAAGACTTTAATGCTCCACCCCTTTTTTGTTATAAAAGAGGCAGAAATCTGGGAGATCTGCTTACACATTCTGATCCCGTTGACAAATACATGCCAGCAAAGACCTGGCTGGCGAGAAAACAGGGGTCATACAGATGCCATGGCTGTACCAACTGCCAGTTTATGCAGACAGGAAGTACTTTTGCTCACCCTCAGACTGGCAAATCTACAAAAATTAAACAATATTTAAACTGTGAGTCTAAATATGTAGTGTACTTCATCAAGTGCCCATGTGGGCTCTACTATGTCGGAAAGACGATGAGAATGTTAAAGGAACGTATCAGTATTCATCGATGTGCAATCAAGAAGGCATTACTGGGTGCTGAAGATGACGATGAGTTAAAACACCAACCGGTAGCGCGACACTTCAGGAAACACAGACACAGTTTAGCAACTCTAAGATGCATGCCCATTATACAGGCTCGTGCCCCTACCAGGGGTGGCGACAGGAATAAGCTACTATTACAGCTGGAAGCTAAAGCTATCTTTGATTTAAGTACAATGACCCCAAAAGGGCTTAACGAGGATTTTAAGCTAAGTTGTTTTCTTTAGGTCAGATCCTGATGATACCTATGGACATGTGCGTGTGCGGACAATCACATTAATTTAACTGATGCGCTTCATGGTATAATATCTTCTGTTGCTCTCCTTTGTTTAGAAGTCTATGCATATTTATTCATTATTTGTTTACATGCAAGTTCTACTTATTGTGGTATTCCCATATGCACTTATGGTTCACAATACATAGTCTGGCTCTGCCCCTAGTAATGTCAGTACATTCCATCATGATCCCCACCACTCCCCCACACTCCCCCACACCTTATGTCCCAGTTTTATTATGTTTCACTTATGTATGGCACTACCTGCTTTACTTCTTTAGATACCCCGCTCCCTGCTGCCCTAACATATCAATCGAGCTCAGAACCTGGTACCATGACAATGGTGCCAATACACCATGGGTGATTAGCAGTATGGAGAGTCTTATGTTAGCTTATCACACATGACATCAGAGCTGCAGGTTTCTTATGTTTTTTAATTGGGTGATGGTGATTGGTTATGGACTTCAGTGTTTGGTGTATAAATATGGTGTGAACTGTGTCATTCTCCCTTTGTTACCCCGGAAGGTCCCATTCTGTAGGACCGAACGTGGGTTTCTGATGTTTTTTTTTTGCTTTCACTAATCACACTTTATTTTCAACATTGAGTGCTGTCTTTTGTTTACCAATCCTTGGAACGGTAACGATACTACATTCTCTATATGGGACGTGCACCTGTGGCTTTCCAGCACCTATTGGAGTGCCAACTGCCTTATCTTGACTATATTATATATTATATATATAATATATATATATAATATAGGAAAAAAGGAAGAGAAGCGCACGCCCATAGCGTAAAAATAGTAAATTTAATGAGGGTAGGGGAAGGGGGATAAAAAAATCACTCACAAAGTACAATAAAATCTAGCATTGCGTGATATTAATCACCACCATTCGGTTATGTCTGCAGCTTCTTGGGGCAGTCCCTGTCTTGCAGTATCAGGATCGTAGTTCCACCGATATCCAGGCTGGTATTCAATACAACTGTTTAGAGTCCTGGAAGATGCTCCGTGTAATTCAGTGCTTCTCCCAGCGTCCCATGGATCAGCCCGTCCAGCGCTCGGTGATGACGTCAGTGTCAATGCGCTGACGTATGACGCTCCCTGACGCGTTTCGTCACTCTCGTAACTTTTCAAAGGGAAGACTTCCAGGACTCTAATACAGTTGTATTGAATACCATCTGCCTGGATATCGTTGGGACTACGATCCTGATACTGCAAGACAGGGACTGCCCACGATGCTGCGACACTAACGATGGTGGTGATTATATACCGCAATCTAGATTTTGTTTTATGTACCTTTGTGAGTGCATTTTTTTTATCCCCCCTCCCCCTCCCCTCATTAAATTTACTATTTACACGCTTTGGGCGTGCGCTCTCCTTCCATTTTTTCCTCTAGATTCATGTGGACGTGGTTGGCCACACTGAGAGCTGCCGGAGACCCTCTATAACACAGAACCCACATCAATATTGGACTTATCTTTGAGGACTGGTTTTTACACTCTTTTCTTTTTTTGATATAATATATTTGTATTCAAACATTTTATTTTTATGGTTTACAGTTTTAATATTGATTTGTGCTACTAATTTTTCTTACACCATTAATAGTTACTACACTGTTTATATATCTTTATTTATTTTATTTTAGATAGTTCACTTTCACTTCACTGATTACTAATAGAGGCGCGTGCTTTTTTTCCTTTTACTGCACTCATATATATTAATAGATATATATATATATATATAGATTATATATCTATATACTATACTAATATATTTATATATATATATTATTTTGACTTTTTTCCCCACGTGCTTTATTTAGAGTAGGAGCTACTGCTCAGGAGATCCTATAGTGATGTCCAGCTGAGAACTCCAAGAACCTGAGATACAAACTAACCTGATTCATCCTAAATTAGATGAGAGTTGTATAGGTATAATCAGGGACCCGGACAGAAGTTCTGGGGCCCAGGACTAGAGTTACTACCCCCCCCAACCCTACCCTCTGTGTCAGCAGTCTTGTGAGCCCCCCAACCCCCACCTCTCGAGCCCCCTCTATTTCCCCCACTCTTACCATGTATTTCTCTTGCTACCGTCTCACTCTTACCACATCACTTCCTCTTCACCCCCTCTTACACCCCCTCGCTCCCCTCCCCCCCTCGGAACTCGGCTGGGCCGGAAGGTGAAAGACTCCTCTCCTCCACTGGATGTGCCCTGGGGTTCCTCCACCCTTAAACGATGCTCATCCCACCGAGCATGGGAACCGCAGTGCTTCCGATGCGAGGCAAAGTTTGCTCCACGCTGATTTTGTGTGTCAGGCTTCCCAGTGCGCGCTGATGACGTCACTCGGGACGTCCCGTCTCCTACGGGCTAGACCGCTGCAATGTCCACAGACTGTCACGAATGGTGTAACAGTATTGAGTCCTCACTGAATGGAGTACAATCTGGAACGCGCCCTCTTCCTATGCGTTTCGTAAATCAATTACTTCGTCAGGGAAATCTCTGACGAAGTAATTGATTTATGAAACGCGTAGGAAGAGGGCGCGTTCCAGCTTGTAAGTAAACTTGTAAGTGAACTTAATAAGTTAAAAAAAATTGCATTACAGTACATCAGCTCTATATGTGTGAATCAGTAATGAGGGTTTTTTGGTGTTGTACTGAATTTAATTCCATGGTGCAATATTATAATGGAGTGCATCAACCAATATATAAACAATGCCGTTTTCCTTTTTCACTGTATGATTTAAATCAACCAACCCTGAGGTGATGTTAACGTCTTTGGTCAAGAGATCAGTGTCAGATATAAGAAACTCTGAAAGCCTGTTTCATGCATATGTTGCCAGCACAAACAGAAGCTATCTGCTTGGAACTGCCTCCGGCGCTGCAAAGCCTTTTACCAGGGGAGAGGCTCCCTCTTTTGAGTGCAGGGGAGTGATAGTGGGGGCTCAAAAGATCCGCGTCACAGCCACACCAAAATGATAGTGTGGAAACTCTCTTTGTAAAGAGAAGCTAAAAACCTCTATTCTACACGTTTCGTGATGCTCAGGTCACTTCTTTCTTGAGCTTCACAAAACATCACGTGCATCACGAAACACGTAAAATAGATATGTTCAGCTTCTCTTTACAAAAATATATATGCACTGTGTTAAGAAAAAAACTTGTCCCTTTTTATTATTTTTCAGCATATCATGCAGAAAAATCACTGAATTATCATTTCAATTTGAGCATTTCCAGGTCTGTCACAGTAGATTATTACATTTAAGAATTATTTGATAATATAATAAATATTCTTTACAACTGGTGATGGCATGATGACCGAATCAAGTGCATAATTACAAAATGGTGTTTAGCAAAGAAGATAAACAGGTTATGAAGTGCTTGAGACAGAGCTAGAATTATGGTAAAAAACACTTGCATAAAATGTTTCCTGATAAAGGATGATTGCTAGGAGGACTGCTTAAACTATTTTGTAATACAAAGCATTGTACAGGAGTTGGAGCAGCTGGATCAACACAACTTTAAATTGGGATGTTTCTTTGATGTGCCTATATGTCTGCTCGAGATTTGGTTATGATAAACATAACTGGACATTTATACAATGAATCGTAGATCAGCAGAATACTGGGAAGAACCGGGAAACTGACGCCTTGTGACACATGGATATGTACACAATGAAGTACAATATTTTCACTCATCCTGCTATTTTTAATAGCAGATCAGTATCATATTGTGAAGTATTAGAAACTGACATTGGATGATACTTGATAATTTTACAGAAGCCACGTGAATTGTGCCCAGGTTTGTCACATCCAGTGCTAGAAAATGGATAGCAGGGGCTTCACTATCTTCATCCCTGTTTCCCCAGAGTGCGACACACTCATCAAGATAAAGGTTAAAAAATAGGACCAAAACATTGATCGAAGATGCTAAATAAATTGATTATTGTTTTAATGTAAGACCAGATGAGTCCTGTCAAGACTTCTTTACTTAACCTGATATATTGTTCAAAGATAGATATTCTGACCTACATACATCTGATACACTACTCTGAGGGACGGTGACTCTCTTTATCAAGCGCACGACGGTGAGACTTCATGCCATATACCTCTTTGAATATACTTTTAATGGTATACCGCCTGGAATATATTTCATTTGTATCAAATTAAAAAGTCAACAGTATCTTACTTTTGAAAGGCTCACTATTGACGAACTTAGATCATTGTGCCAGGTCGCATCATGCAAAATAATAGCAGTGACACTGTCCACGAAGGGACAGCTGAATTTCTTAATACACTCGGGGTAATGGATGGGCTCTCTGATGGCCCGTGACATAATGGCGCATTGCATTTGTACATATCCTCAATCTATTACATATGCTAGTGCTCATACATTATCATTTTTATTGATTTTTTTTTTGTGTATATCAGCGGCAAGTCAACTCCAGGGTTTATCCAGGCATGCATCATAAAAATGTTACTGTCAGCTGCATTACTCATTTGGGGTTTGTCTAAATGCCTACAGTTCTCAGAATATTTACATTGTCTCAATTTGTTTTGTACTATGTTACAAGGCTATTTATAATTTATTACAGTATGTTGCCATTATACACCTATAGAATTGCTTGTTTATTTGTTATTTTGTAACAGGCTCCTGCATAGCATTTTTATGTTTGTATACAGTGATTGTTTGTCAACCAGCACTTTGTGGGCCAAAATGTCATGTTTTTTTTTCTCACTTGTTGTTTTTCTTCATGTCCACTACCCATAGGCGGAGATTATAGTAGGTGCGCAATGGAGCACATGGCGTCGTGCGCACCTGTTGCCTGAGCGTTGGGGAGCCATGGCGGACGCGTCACTTGGCTAGTTTGCACTCATTGGCTGAACCGTTATGTGACGCTACGCAAAAAAAACCAAAATGATTTGTCTTTTAAAAAATCTGCAGCGTGGTCGCTCTTCATCGCGCCCGTGCGCACTATGGTCGGCCCGTATCAACTGTGGCACTTTGTTTGCGCAGCGTGCAAAATCGCATGTGCCGTCTCACTCACTATAATCGCAGCCTTAAGGAGCTCCTCTGTGCTTAGACAATAAAATATCTCTACATATTCACTAATATCTGTGTACTGTTCTCATTTCTTCAGGGTTATGTATGGATTATTTATCCCTTCAACGAGCACACACATTTTCTACAATTTTCATTTTAAGGAGTGCCACTGTTCTTGCATTATATATTACTATTAAGAGTTGAGCATTGCAGGAGATGTTTGCAGAGGTACATATAATGGAGACTGATTTGGGTGACATTCTATCTTGGCTTTACTGAGCCTGTTCCTTTATCCAGGCAAAACATACAAAAACAACAAAATAACAAACCCGTATCCCTTTGTAATCAGCCTATCACCCCAAAGTCTCAGGAAGTACCTGAAGCAGGTGGCCCTCTATGTCAGTCTCTGGCAGATTCCTGGGTCCTCTGTGTCCAGGAAATATACAGCTGTGTGAAAAAGAAAGTACACCTCTTTGAATTCTCTGGTTTTACATATCAGGACATAATAACAATCATCTGTTCCTTAGCAGATCTTAAAATTAGGTAAATACAACCTCAGATGAACAACAACACATGGCATATTATACCGTCATGATTTATTTAACAAAATTAAAACCAAAATGGAGAAGCCATGTGTGAAAAACTAAGTATACCTTATGATTCAATAGCTTGTAGAACCACCTCTAGCAGCAATAACTTGAAGTAATCATTTTCTGTATGGCTTTATCAGTCTCTCACACAGTTGGAGGAATTTTGGCCCACTCTTCTTTACAACGTTGCTTCAGTTCATTGAGGTTTGTGGGCATTTGTTATGCATAGCTCTCTTAAGGTCCAGCCACAGCATTTCAATCGGGTTGAGGTCTGGACTTTGACTGGGCCATTGCAACACCTTGATTCTTTTCTTTTTCAGCCATTCTGTTGTAGATTTGCTGGTGTGCTTGGGATCATTGTCCTGTTGCATGACCCAATTTCTTCCAAGCTTTAGCTGTCAGACAGATGGCCTCACATTTGACTCTAAAATACTTTGGTATACAGAGGACTTCATGGTCGACTCAATGACTGCAAGGTTCCCAGGTCCTGTGGCTGCAAAACAAGCCCAAATCATCACCCCTCCCCCACCATGCTTGACAGATGGTATGAGGTGTTTGTGTTGTGTTTGGTTTTTGTCAAACGTGGCGCTGTGCATTATGGCTAAACATCTCCACTTTGGTCTCGTCTGTCCAAAGGACATTGTTCCAGAAATCTTGTGGTTTGTTCAGATGAAACTTTGCAAACCTAAGCCATGCTGCCATGTTCTTTTTAGAGAGAAGAGGCTTTCTCCTTGCAACCCTTCCAAACAAACCATACTTGTTCAGTATTTTTCTAACTGTACTGTCATGAACTTTAACATTTAACATGCTAACTGAGGCCTGTAGAGTCTGAGATGTAACTATTGGGTTTTTTACAATTTCTTTGAGCATTGCACGGTCTGACCTTGGGGTGAATTTGCTGGGATGTCCACTCCTGGGAAGATTGGCAACTGTCTTGAATGTTTTCCACTTTTGAATAATCTTTCTCACTGTAGAATGATGGACTTTAAATTGTTTGGAAATGGCCTTATAACCCTTCCCAGATAGATGGGCAGCAACAATTGCTACTCTAAGATCATTGCTGATGTCTTTCCTCCTTGGCATTGTGTTAACACACACCTAAATGCTCCAGACCAGCAAACTGCTAAAACGTCGGTTTTAATAGAGGTGGTTACACTTGCTGATGATCAATTAATCAAGGGCATTTGATTAGCAGCACCGGTCTGCTACTTAGCATCTTAATTCCTATGGAAGCAGTAAAGGTGTACTTAGTTTTTCACACATAGCTTCTCCATTTTGGCTTTATTTTTGTTAAATAAATCATGACACACATGATGACACAACACATGTAATGTGTTGTTGTTCATCTGAGGCTGTATTTACCTATTTTTTAGACCTGCTAAGGAACAGATGATTGTTATTATGTCCTGATATGAAAAACCATAGAATTCAAAGAGGGTGTACTTTATTTTTCACACAACTGTAGGTCTCTTGGAATCTGGGTGTCTTGATCTCAGCACAGCCTTTGTCCTCAAGACAGTGTCTGTGTGCAGAATTCTCTGCTCTCCTTCTGCCAGCCCAAATGTGAGCTAAATAATCCCTCTAATGTTTCTCACATCAGGCTTTTTACAGAGCTCTCATTATTCCAGGTGGAGACTAGTTAATTGAGTGTCTGCAATTAACTTTCTCTCTGCTGGTTCCCATAGCTCTGAGGCTGCTTTATTTAAACAGGGATAAATCCCTGTTACATACCTCCTCTGTTTGTGGGAAGCTTGGTCTTGCCACGGCTAAAGCCCACCCTTCCACTCTCACTTGAGATATCCCTGCAGCTCGAATGAGAATGGATGGAAGAAGAGAACCTCAGTCTTGCTGGGATTAGAGTCCTTTCTGCAGGTCAGTAATGTCTCTTCAAGAAGGTACTTAATCTAAGCACTCTTCAGTCACTCGAGGAGGACTTTTTCCAAGTACAGTCTTTCTACTGACCGCGTGGTCTTGATATTTCCCCTGCGTTGGGCGATCCTCTCTTTGAAGGCATGCTGTATGGCCGCAGTCGCAGAGTGTTTTTACACAAATAGCTTTCTCTCGCCATCTTTTCCATGGGCTCCATTTAGCATAATATGTCCATTCCTTGTAACCCTTGCTCAGGTCTTGCAAAGCCTCTGCCAGCTTACTTTTGAATTTTGTCTGATGTTCGGAATCTATTTCTACTATCATAAACTCGTGCCATTTCCTGGTATCACTTAAAAGGCATTCAAGAATAGCTATTTGAGTTTTCAGCTACTCTGGAATTGAGTAGCGATTCCACATCTCCCAGTTGATTCAGGGCAAGGCTTAAATTGTTTTCCTTTTCTCTATTTCTGATCTGCAGCTGCCGGTGCTCCTCTCGGACATTGTCCAGCTGCGGCCGGGACCTCTCATTGTCCAGAAATTTGCGGTCATCAGCCATATTGGCCTCATAGCGCACTTGACGAACGGATACCTCTTCACTCTCTTCCTTTTTGGTGAGCTGCAATCTGCATCTGCAGAGCTGTAAGTTGCTAGGATGTGTGTTAAACTGCCAGCTTTAGCGCTTCCATTTTTCTAAGTTTTGCTGCAAGTTCCACTCATCAGCGAGGGATCCCCGTTTCTTGTGTGCATCCTGAAATTCTCCTCTCAGGGTCTTCATCTCTTCACTGTGCTTTCTCTGAGCTTGTTTCCTTCATATTTTCGAGCTCTGCAGATTTCATCACCAGGGTTGTCGCTGCTTGCGATTTCGACGCCTTTCTCCTGGGCGTACTGACTTTTGGGGTTGGAGCAGCTGCTCTGCTTTTCCATCTCTTGCTCTAGTTTCTGGACCTTCTTGTGCTTCCTCTCATGCAGAATCACCTGGCCTCTAAGCTTGGCCTCCACCGATGCTCTGGTGATGCTCAGTGTAGCCTTCATTTCCTCATGCTGTTCTGCAAGGACATACTTGGATCTTTAACGTTCCTGCATCACTTGTACGTCTTTAGCAGTCTGCAGATTTTCTTCTTGCTGCTTCCCCTCGGCATTCTGGAGGTACGTACGCACACATTGCAGTTTGTTCTGCAGCAGGTGCTCTGCTTTTGTGCGTTGCTCCAATGCTTCAAACTTTTCATCTTCCAATAATTTCTTTATTTTTTATAGCTCGTGCAGCTTTTCCTTCTTTTAATTAACGTGGTCAGTCAAATCAGAATTTTCTTCTTTCAGTCTTGTATTTTCTATTTTTACAGTTTCTATAAATTTGAAGGCCACTTCATAGTCCTCCTTCCACTTATGAACTTAGGAGTTGTGACTCCCGGTCTCTTGGTGTGAGACATCTATCTCTAGGTTGAGGGTGTGAAGCTCCATCTGAGACTTTAAGATCCATACTAAGACTGTAGACAGATTTGTGAGAGCTCCAGCTCCTCAGCAAGACGTTGAAGTTCCTTTTAGAGACTGTCAGTTCTGTGCAGCAACTGATGATCTCTTGGCGTGAGGCATCAAATTCTATGTGGAGAGTATGAACCTCAGTCTGTGATATGTCCACCTCTGCCCGGATACTATTGACCTCCTGGTGTGAGGCATTCAATTCTATGCAGGGAGTATGAACCTTATTCTGAGAGACTTCCAACTCTATATGGCAATTGCGAATCTCTTGCTGAGAGACTGTAATCTCTTTCAGTACCTCCACATACTTCTGTTTCAGATTAGCAATCATTCGGTCAGACTTGCTCTGCTTTTCATCCATGGTGGTAATAGCAGTGTTCACAGTATCTAGATCCGCCCATAGATCCTCCAATTCGATCTTGGACGCCGAGTAAATTGCGAGCACAGTCTTCTGTAGCCCAGCATTATTTTCTCTCTCCATCTTCAATTCTTCACAGAGCAGGTCACAGTTATGCCTGGCAGCATGCAGTGCATCTTCAGGGCTGGTCAAAGGATTGTCACTCACTGGTTCCGGCTCTGCTTCCCTGGTATGGTTGGTTGAGGGTTCCTCACTGTTAGCATCGGACAGACACTGTTACGCCGGTGCTGCCCGCAGACCAGACTCGTCCCTTATACTGAGGTGGGGACGTATATGTGCATGCACCCGCAGCAGAAGGAGCATGTCCGGAGTGTGGTGTTTTGGCGTTGCCAGACCAGGTGTGAATAGGTGTAGCAATACTTGCCGGTACCGGTACAGAAGAGATGAAGTCGTTGCCGTTAGCCAAGGTCAGGGAGAGAGAGATCCGGGAAGTCAAAGTCCAAACTGTAGTCGAGGGATGGGAGAAGCTGCAAGGTCAGGTGGGAGCTGGGGTCCAGAGCCAGAGAGGAACGTCCACCAAGTCGGGTCGCAACCTGAATAACGAAGAGCAAAGGGAAAGCCAGAATAGACGTCTGTAAGCAGGGACTATGTCGAGCGATGTGAGAGAGGCAACACAGGTACTATATATCATGGCTAACGAATAGGGAACGGAGGCATACCTGGAGGAACATGAGGAGCTGTCCTGGATTAGTTCCTGTAATAAGCAGCCAGGTAGGGAGCTTTAGGGTTAAGTGGCAGCCTTTGTGAGATTTGGGGGCGTGGTTTCACTGCTAGTGCAGTGAAAAATTATCCTTGCCCGGCGCACGCTCTGTAAGGTCGGAGAGTGCGCGCCCGGGACCCGAGGGAACTGCCAGAGCCCTGAGAGGCCGCGGGGCCGCGCCGGCCTGCCGGGAACGAGGGGGGCGCCCCCGCACAGTGGGAGCAGGTTGAGTGAGGAGAGGAAGCCATCTCATGGCAAAGGGGGAATTCGGAAGTGAGGAGGGGTTGCGCTGTGAGCGCCGCGATCCCCGCATCCTCACAGACACTTCTTTGGGTTACACAACTTCTGCTTTGGGCCCTCTGCATATTCTGTCATCCGCGTGAAGAATCCTCCATTTTCTCTCGGCTACAGGGCATCTCGGACCCACTTTTTCTCCGCAAGATCTACGGACATATTTGTTCCTTCCAGCACTACTTTTCTTTTTCCACCTTTTTGTTTTGGACGACTCCGTCCCATCAGTGATACTGGGGTCTCCATCTTTATTTGAAACTTCAGCAGCTTCACTGTATCCACCAGGCTTTTCTTGCAGTTGTGTTAGCTAGCGTAGATATTCAGTGCCCTGCAGCTCCCGCTCTTGCTCCTGCTGATAACATTCGTCATCATAGAGAGCGATCTTATCAGTGCATACTGAGGTCGGGCACCTACACCATTCATGGGGTGTTTTGTGGGTGTGACTCGTTTCGGGTTCCACATAAGAGATATTTTAATCCTTATCCATATCCATATCCTCATAGGACCGGAGAGGCAACTGTTCTGTGGGGTTGGGTTCGTTACAGGAACTCCACATCTTGTCCTCCATTTTGGGGCTAGCAGGTGTATTTTTCTTCCTGACCTTGGAAGGCGCTATTGCCGCTGTTTTCACTGTATTTGATATAACTCCAGCTAGTAGTCCTACAGGTGAGCAGATATTGTTGGCAGAGTTTGTAACTCTCACAGGCATCTCTGTAGACTTTTTCTTTTTATTCTTTACTTTGGTAGGTTTTGAAACACCAGCAGTTCTGTGCACACATTCTTTCTCATCAGTGATACTGGATCTGCCCTTGCCAAGTTAAACTTTTGTACCTTCCTTGTGACCACAGCGCATTGCTTGCTGCTGCAGTTCCTTGGCACGTTGAAAAAAATGTTACTCTATTTGCAGCCCTTTTTCTGGGGCCACATAGTGGTCATCCTCATCATTCGAATAAGGCCTGAAAGCTCACTGCTCCATGTGGTCGGGCTCTTTACACCAGGAACACATTTTCTTCCCCATTTTTGCAGAGAGCTGGGTGGCCATTTTAAAATCCCATGGTTTTTTTTCACCAGTGGTGGGGTAGACTCTGGTCACAGCATCAGTCCTTTGTGTGGATCACCATCTGTCACTGTCCTCCCAGTCAAACTGACATTGTGGCTTTCTCCAGTGCAGTTGTAGCTTTCCTGCCTGGATGTGTAGCCCTTTAAATCTGGTCACTTCTGTATGTGATTCTTTGTTTTGTTGCTCAGGCTGTTTGCAGGAACTGTATGCAGGCAAAAGCACAAAGAAATCACTGGCAGTCTCCGGGGCCCCTTTTAAATGCAAGGGCCACCTCTCATCCCAACTTCTGCCATCATATGTAAGAGATGTGTGCAGACATACATAAAATGGAGACCGATTTGGGTAACATTTTATCTTGGCTTTATTGAGCCTGTTCCTTTATCCAGGAAAAACATACAAAAACAACAAAATAACAAACCCCTATCCCTTTGTAAGGGCTAACTTATTTCTCCAGACCATATCTGCAGGTAATATTCCCATTACAAGCCTTTCACCCCAAAATCTCAGGAATATCTTAAGCAGGTGGCCCTCCATGTCAGTTCCTGGGTCCTCTGTGTCCAGGAAATATAGGTCTCTGGATGTCTGGTTGTCTTGATCTCAGCACAGCCTTTGCTCAAGACAGTGTCTGTGTGCAGGCTTCTCTGCTCTCCTTCTGTCAGCCCACGTGTGAGATAAGGAATCTCTCTCCTGTTTCTCACATCAGGCTTTTTACAGAGCTCACATTAGTCCAGGTGGAGACTAGTTAATTGAGTGACTGCAATTAACTATCTCTCTGCTGGATTCTCAAAGCTCTGAGGCTGCTTTTTTTAAACAGGGATAAGTCCCTTTTACAAACACTCTATTGACTGATTATTTTTTTGATGAATTTGATTCATACTAAACTGCATACTCTGTATGTGTTTATTTAATTTACTTATTTAGTGCATTTGTTTTGACATAGATGATTTCTCTGAATGAGCAGACTTGTTTTGCAATATTGCCAAGACATTTAGTTTCTCTGAGTCAGACGCAGGAAAATACGCTCTAAGGACTCAGTGAATGCTATTTTTGTCCAGACACACAGCTAGAAATATTTAATGATTTGTTAAAACGGAAGATTTTTTTTTTATTCTATTTGCATTGTGTGATTTTATCACATTATCATAGGGAGAAATAAATTCTGCACAGTTTACAGATTAACAACCAGCCAAAAATTGGCAGAACGACCCAAAGTTCTGCAAAGCTCCCACAAGGTACCTAAACGTAGAACCATGAGGTGCTATCAAAGTAAAAGTTTTACACTTTATAAAAACACCCTGAGTGCCGTCCCCAAAGAACATTTTTTATTGTGTTCTCTCTCAGGTCTGGCACAAGGGTATTTTAATGTTTTATATACAGTAGAGGCAACGTTTATTCTAACATTTGCCTTAAACTAGCCGGGTTACATTCAGGGTATGTGCTGGGTATGTTCTGGGCTAGTTTGAGGCAAGTTTAAGGCATTTCTGCATTGACTAACGACCCATAGGATTAACACAGCAGGGATCCCTGGCAGTCCAATTCAGATTGAATGGGACTGCCAGGGACCCCCGCTGTTAATCTGATAGGCCATTAATCAATGCAGAAATGCTGGGGCTAGTTTAAGGAAAGTTTAAGGCATGTATTCAGAATGTACCTGGGTGTTTCCTGGGTTTTTTGGGGAATTGCCACTGGTTTTTGCTCGAATAAGAGTTGCCTCTACTGTAGGCGTGCCCATATTTTTTAACTATATTATATTTTCTAGATGTTGCCAAGTGCCCCTGGCTATAGCCTTCTACTGGCCAGAACTCTATAAGTCTTGATAGGAACAGGCAGTGTTGGGGTTAAACTCCTGTGCAGGGCCTAGCCTGCAGTTGCCGTCTGGATGGGTACTATGTTGCCTTATCCAGGGGCAGGCCTAAACTGCCAGTTGGAGTGTCATACATGGAGAGGGTACTGACTGGGTCACATGTATATGTGTGATGCCTATCAGTACCTGGACCTGTCCTGTTATGGGGCAGGGTTACAAGGACTTCCCCCTGGGTATAAAAGCTGACACTCCACCAAATTGAGGTGGTTGGTAGGGAAAAGGGTATTACACTGTCCCATACTCAGAAGGTCAAGGAGATTGGGAGGGGCCCCGGGGCCTCAAGCCCCTGGGGTCTGCTAAAGGGTTGGAGGATAATCATGCTGTTGTACCATAAAACTGCAGTTGGACCAACTATGGTGTGTAATTATTGGAACGGAATATTGCCTGTGGGGACCATCCTTCATCCAGCAGGATCCTCATGGGATGGAGGCACTGCACAGTAAGAACCACAAGAAAGCCTGCCCTGTTGCTGCTCCCAAACTCCAACTGTGGAGAACTCAGACCTCCTAACCAGCAGGTGAGCTGCTTAACCCAGGGAAACACCCATGTAGTGGCCAGATCTTCCGTGGCAGGGGGGAACAGGTGCTATATATTTAAATAGCTTTAGACTGATGAAACGCATAGGGTCATGTGTTTTTGTTGTGAACAGTTGCTTGTAATCTTACAAATGCTGGAGTGAAGAGCTGCGGACCGCCAAGAGCACCTAGGAACTCTTACATACAGGAACTTTCGTTTACATCGGTGGGTTGATGGAGGACATCTTACAGTTCGACACCACGAGTGAGGAAAAGAATGGAGAATTTCCCGGAGCGATGCGAGTGGAGCAGCGTCTAAATGAAGCAGTTTGGAGCATGAGTTTTACTCATACAACGCATATAATACTCCAATGTTTGTGAGTTTCAAATAGTTATGTCCAAAATGTATTTTTTTTTTAATTCAAACAGTATCACACTAGAATCGGGTGCTTCTTCTTCTCTTTTTCTGCATATATATATATATATATATATGTGTGATGAATACAAAAAGGATGGGGGAGCACAATAGTTGGAAACAGGCAGTGTTGTAGATCTAGTAATTGCTCTTAAAATAAAGTAGTTATATCCTGAGCGAGTGTGGTAGCTCAGGTGGCTAATGTCTAATTGGAAGGATAAACACACATGGGTTTTTTTTGTGTTGGAGAGAAGGTAAAATAAAAATATGTAACTTACACGGCCTTGTGTAAGCCCAGTCGCATCAAGGTTTCTTTGGGAATCCCGTGGGCTTCTAATGAGGTTTTTCTCCCTGCAGTGTGGGTTCTTCTTCTTGGTATGTAGGCCGCTTGCTTCGATGGTTCAGAGTGTTGCTCCAGGGGGATTTCCTCTCGTGTAAACAGAAAGGAGGATAAGGTTAACACACATACATATATACGTCAATGAGGGGGAGGATGGCGTGTTTATGGACCACCAAAAAGATATATATATTATAATCTGGCACTCACACGGGCTAGTGTGAGTGTACTCTTATCTTGGTATCTTGTTCATTTGGGGGTATTGCCCAATCAGTAACAGGTGATGGAAGGGTGGGGTACAAGAGTATAAATTGTAAATATAACACAATACTCAAACGGGCCGTGTGAGTACACACTTCTAGCGGTTTATCTTTGCTCCTTCTGTTCCTGATGTAGCTAATGGTGAAGATGGGGGTTAGCACAGATAGGGTAAAAACTAACTTTAATAAAAAACATGAGAAAAATAAAAACAAAAACAGAAACCAAACGCTTCTGTGGGAAGATAAAAGCAAGGGGGGACAGTGTGGTGTATAGTCGCAGGGGATCTCGCCTTCCGCGTCCGGATGGGGAGCTGCAACTACACCTCTGTCTCCTCTGTGATATGCTGTAGAGTGTTCCAAATAAAAGAGCAACGCCAATTTCACCATTAGCTACATCAGGAACAGAAGAGTAAAGATACCGCTAGAAGTGTGTATTCACTCTGGCCCGTGTGAGTATTGTGTTATATTTACAATTTATACTCTTGTACCCCACCCTTCCATCACCTGTTACTGATTGGGCAATACCCCCAAATGAACAAGATACAAGATAAGAGTACACTCACACTAGCCGTGGAGTGCCAGATTATAATATATATATCTTTTGGTGGTCCATAAACACGCCATCCTCCCCCTCATTGACGTATATATGTATGTGTGTTAACCTTATCCTCCTTTCTGTTTACACGAGAGGAAATCCCCTGGAGCAACACTCTGAACCATCGAAGCAAGCGGCCTACATACCAAGAAGATAGAACCCCACTGCAGGGAGAAAAACCTCATTAGAAGCCCACGGGATTCCCAAAGAACCTTGTGGACTGGGCTTACACAAGGCCGTGTAGTTACATATTTTTATTTACCTTCTCTCCAACACAAAAAAAACCCATGTGTGTTTATCCTTCCAATTAGCATTAGCACCTGAGCTACCACACTCGCTCAGGATATAACTACTTTATTTTAAGAGCAATTACTAGATCTACAACACTGCCGTGTTCCAACTATTGTGCTCCCCCATCCTTTTTGTATTCATTGCCTATAGGGTCTGGAAGATCCTGCTGGGGTTCCGAGTCACAAGACGACATCACTTGAAAACCATTACAGAGAATATCACACCCACTCTTTTTACACTTCCGCACATCAGGAAGTCAACAGAATAGTGCCCGGGTACCTCCCCAAACAGATATATGTGTGTGTGTGTGTTAGTTATAAGAAAAAAAAGAGCGGATATATACTGATATATGCGAAAAAGATAGGTGTTATACTACTATATATCTCTATATAATAATAATATTATATACTGTAAATATTACTGTATACTCATTGATGGTCTTAACAGCGTCTGCAACCTTCTTCACCATTACACCCAGCACACAGAACTTCAACTGCAGCAAGGGATTCTGGGAAATGGCATGAAAATGAGCACACAGTGCCACCTTTTATCTCAAGCTCACATTACATGAACAACCCTTAGTCAATGCATGACTGTATAGTGCTGAAACGTGTTGCTCTTTCATCTGGAATACTTTGCAGCTATAACAGAGGAGACAGAGGTGTAGTTGTAGCTCCCCTCCGGACGCGGAAGAGGAGACCCCCTACCACCATACACCCCACTGTCCCCTCCCTTGCTTTTACTGTCCCACAGAAACGCTTGGTTTCTGTTTTTTTATCTTTTGTGTTTTTTATATTCATTAAAAATTAGTTTTTACCTGAAGACCCTAGTGTCTTTGTATGTGTTCTTCCCATCTTCACTTCAGTCTGTACCAGCAAGAAGAAGAAGATACCGCTAGGAGTGTGTACTCACACTGGCCCGTGGTGAGTATTGAGATATATTTTCACTTTTATAACCTTATACCCCATCCTTTCATCACTTGCCTCCGATGGGTAATAACCCTACATGAGCAAGATACAAGATAAGAACACACTCACATTAGCCCGTGTGAGTGCTAGATTATCATATTGTCCATTGGTTTATAGCCACGTCACCCTTCCCCCCTAAACCCTCAGATCTATATATATATATACATACATACATACATACTTATTAAGGTTATGGTGGATAAAAATAGTGACAAAAACCCTCCACAGTAAAGCACATAGCAACTGTAAATATTACTGTATATGGAGTATACAGCTTTGCAGCACTATACAGAGGAGACAGAGGTGTAGTTGTAGCTCCCCATCCGGACGCGGAAGAGGAGACCCCCTACCACCATACACCCCACTGTCCCCTCCCTTGCTTTTAACTGTCCCACAGAAACGCTTGGTTTCTGTTTTTTTATCTTTGTGTTTTTATATTCATTAAAATTAGTTTTACCCTGAAGACCCTATGTGTCCTTTGTATGTGTTCTTCCATCTTCACTTCAGCTGTCCAGCAATAGAAGAAGAAAGATACCGCTAGGAGTGGTGTACTCACACTGGCCCGTGTGAGTATTGAGATATATTTTCACTTTTTATACAACTTATACCCATCCTTTCATCACTTGCCTCGATCGGGTAATAACCCTACATGAGCAAGATACCAAGATAGAACACACTCACTTAGCCGTGTGAGTGCAGAAATTTTTCAATCATATTGTCCATTGGTTTATAGCCACGTCACCCTTCCCCCCTATTAACTTATATATGTATATGTTTTAATCCTATCCCCCTTCTCTGTTTATACGAGAGGAAATCCCCCTGGAGCGGCACCTGGAACTAATGAAGATAACGGCATAGACAACAAGAAGAAGTAACTACACCGCAAGAAGAAAAGCATCAACCGCAGAACACGGGATCCCCAAAGAAACCTTGATGTGACTGAGCTTACACAAGGCCGTGTAAGTTATATATACTTTTATCTTACAACTCATTAATACATACAAACCTATGTGTGTTTTCCCTTCCAATTAGACATTAGCCACCTGAGCTACCTAATTTGCTCATGGTAACAACTGCTTCACATTAAGAGCATTCATTAGATCCATACTGTTGCCTGTTTACGACGATTGTGCTCCCCCATCCCCCTTTTTATATTCATACTGTGCTATATGTATGCACACACACCTGTTTCTTACACATACTAATACTCCTTGTTTTTCCATCCCTATACACCAATAGGGACCACAAAGTATCAACACACACTTTTAGTTGTGCTACTATCTCTCACATTTCCACACCCACCCACACCATTTATATCCACTCCCACTCCACACACACCTTTTGTAAAGCACTGTATATACTGTGGGCTCTCCATTCATTTTTATTCACACTGATACACTCACACACTCTTACATCACTTGCTTTCAGCAACCTTTTGACACCTCTAGCCATAAACCACATCCACACCGGGGGAAGGATCAGTACAGATAACATTCCAATAGATACTGTTGTTAAGTATACCTTTTGCTTGCTTCATTCATTGTAACATCGCATGAAGAAGAGAGCAGTGTATCTCAAAAGCTCGCACAAATAAAAGCATTTTGTTAGCCACAGAACGGTATCATCTATTTATTTTTTGATTATTGAAGCTCAGCTAACATGGTACTGATACCTCTACATATATATATATATATAGCACTATTTCCCCCCCTCTCTGGGAGATGTTATATCTGCTACAAGGTATTGTGATGCTGGCATACCTGAGTTGGTCTGTGATGTTGAGGACACCAGAAAAAGCTTTTGGTAGTCCTTCAAGGTGTCAGCACCTCCAGTTCCAGGAGCTCCAGGATTTCTTGGAGACAGTCCTCACTGGAACATAATTCATCCATACTCCCTGCCCAAATTACTGATACTCAGGCAGGGGTATATAAAACGGATGCTTTATTTGTGCAGTCACTTATGATGGTATATACAATGGTGCAGATGAATAGAAAGGTCCGCAGACTCTGGATGGTGTGGGACCTCTGATAGTAGAGAGGTATTTGTTGAATTTAGATGGTCTCTCAGCCCCCTAAGTGGATGGGGGGCATGCTCAACCCTGATGGGACAGACTCACAGCCCTTGCAGTCTCTCCAACCTCCAGACTAGAACTGACTACTCACTTTGGCACTCCTCTCTGACACCAAAGATGGGAGGGCATAGTGTCTGTACCACGATTGGCTACTTACAACCACTATGACAACACCTCTTCTATCAATCAGAGAGCAGCCTGAGGGGGGTCAAAACCCCAGGATTAACCTGTCACAGCCTGCAGGGCTATCAGGGCTTCTATGACAGGAGGCAGAGAGGCAGTCTAGACCAGCTAGGCTACACTCTCCCCTAGTTGGAAATTCACTGGAACAATGATTGCACCATCCATCATATAGAGCCTGCAAAACAAAGACAGGTTACATAGCATGAATGGAACACATAACCATACTGATCTCACCCACTGGTGAGAGCGTTGAATGATAACTCTTCCAACATGGAGAGTATGGGGAAACGACTTATAGTATCTAGGATCAGGCTTTTTGATCGCCCATCCCTCAAAATCCTTGACCCAGATAGAATATACTTTTGGAGCACCAGCTTCCTGATGTACTTCCACCGATCTTTGGATATACATGTCACTATCAGCCACTCCCGCATGATGGAACATATAGTGGATTCAGTGACGAATTCTTGTAAACTGGTTTTGGAGTAGAGATAATCAGTAATAGCCAGCTTAAGCCACACATGCCTCTGATTGTCTATTTCCTGCATAATGGGCTCTGGCACATGGGGGAAATTATAGCCATGAAACTGACGGTATCTATTTCTTATTGCCCGGTCAGCTCGGCTAAGCCTCAGTACTTTATGACCAGTACCCTTGCCAGGTAGTACCCAAAACCCTGGGTCAATAGGGTCCGCCTCTTGATACAATATAGAGGGTCCCTTAGATATTCTTATTCCAAGATTAATTTCCCCTTCATTCTTACAGAGAGCCTCGGCCGATTCCTCCGGAGAGAATTTACCTTCTTCCCACCAGTGATCCACTATCTGGCCACTAACCAAAACGAACCTGGTTTGTTTCGTATCAGGGGCATAGCCCTGAAACATAGGGTCCCACCACTTAAGGGGTTCCCCGGACAAAGACTCAGATCTAGGGCCAAAAGGTTGGGTGCATGCCTAAAAAGGCACCCCAGAGGTGTCAGATTGCTGGGATGTAGACCTGGATGTCCCTAAAGGACCTAAACGATCCTCTAGATGAGGGTCTTTTAATTCGACTAGTTATCTCATTCTCAGATTCTTCGAAACTACCACCCCCAAATGACCAATTCCCCACACCTTTAGGAAACTTTGTTCACACAAGGGGGGTGGCAGCTTGTTCTATGTATCTCACCCTCACAGAGCCAACGGTCGAGGATGGGGCAGTGGCAGGGGCAGAATGGGTCTGGGAAAAGTCCACAATATCCTGCAAAGGGGTAGCATGGGATGGAACATGGAGTGCTAGGGCCGGTGGTTGGGGCATAGCAGAGTCCATGGACTGTCCTGAATAGCGGGGCTTTCCTTTGCCCCATAGAGGTGACACAAGCAAGGACCCAGAAGCACTGTGACCCTTTCCTGTACAATTAGCCACATAGCAAGAAGCACGTGGGGAGAGTTGACTCACACCCACCGCTGTTGACTAGCGGTGGTGCAGCCGGCTCCGTAGATTCTTTGGACGCCATCTTGGTGACGTCATCTGCCATCGACAGTCTTGCGAGACCACTGGCAGGCTCAAGTCCGGCGGCGGCGATGACGTCACAAATGGTTGAAATGGAAGTTCGGCTGAGCCAGTAGTTTGATTAGGCAGTGCCAGTGCCAGTGCTTGGCGCCGAAAACATGGAACTAACATTTGCAAAAGCTTGCAACTTTATTAGAGCTTCCCATGCAGGAGCGCCATCTTGGAATCAGACATGTGGCATTCACCATTTTAGAACACTTGTACAGGCAACCACGTGGTGGCCACCATTTTAGATCAGTCCATACTGCAGTACCAGATGTCAAAGTCCACAGCACAGTCCTGAACATTTCCTTCTCCTGTTTCGCCTTCTTAGAAGGCCAGGAGTCTGCCAGGTGCACAAATCCCCACATATACTGCAACAGATTGTCCCTTATAGCAGAAGTTTGGGTACACGCTCCCAGGATAAGTTTCCAACTGGAAGCCCTCAAAAGCACGTTTTCTGAAATTATGGTTGTTAAACTGGCAATTAATGCAGCCATGGCAGTGGAATGCCCCAGAAAACATGGGGCATTCCACTGTCATGGCAGCATTAATTGCCAGTTTATGCAAACTGGACTTACTTTTGCTCATCCACACAATGGTAATGCTATCAAAATCAGGAACTACCTCAATTGTGAAACACGCTTTGTAGTATATTTTATCAAATGCCCTTGTGGCTTATACTACGTTGTAAAACTACCTGGATGTTTAAAGAAAGGATGGCTATCCACAGATCTACCATCAGGAAAGCCTTTCAGGGCACCAATACAGATGATGATCTCAATTACCTACTAGTGGCCAGACATTTCAGAAAACACCGACTGGCTACATGCGATGCTTGTCAATCCTTCAGGCAAACAGCCTTTCACGTTGTGGGGCCCACAGCAAACTACTATTACAGCTTGAGGCTAGGATGATATTTGAATTAAATACAATGGCCCCTTATGGCCTCAAAGAAGACCTGAAAAACAGAGGATCCCACAGCTGCGCTCAGAAACATAGGCCTTAAATACAAAGCCATACAGTATGACATCAAGGATTAATTTAATTTGAACAGTCAGAACATTATCACGATTAAAAATACCCCAATGTGTTCCAATAATATATTTGATTTTATTACTTTGCGTGTAAGCAGAAATAAATTGAATCATCTCTTTCGATTTTACTTCTGTTTTCTCTTAGCCCCAAACACTTTCTGAGGATACCCCCTTCTTAAAAATCTGTCCTATTCTAAAAAATCAGTTTTCTTCTTATCTGTATCACTCACAATTCTCTTAATCCCCAAATATTAACTACATGAGAGAATATTCTTCAGATGAGGTGTATGGAACAATTAAAATCTAAAATATTGTTACGATGTATACTTAGGAGGGAACAAAAGTCAAATATTTGGATACTGAGGTCGCTCATTGTCATATGAAATCTATTTGTTTCATGTGATGAATTAATGTTGCGGACACTCATGGGAATGACATCAGAAGTGCCCTCCGTTTTTTACCTTGGTGTCGAAAGTGTATGATGCGGATGAAGGAGTGGCTCAGTGAGTAAAGATGCTGAATCTGAAAACAATGCCACACAGCCCATGTAAGCTCAGAATGCAAATTATATATATGTATATGTATATATGTATATATATACAGTTAGGTCCGGAAATAATTGGACACTGACACAATTTTCATAATTTTGGCTCTGTACGCCACCACAATGGATTTGAAATGAAACAGCTGAAATGCAATAGAAGTGCAGACTTTCAGCTTTAATTCAAGGGTTGAACAAAAATATTGTATGAAACGTTTAGGAATTGCAACCATTTTCATGCACAGTCCCATTATTTCAGGGGCTCAAATGTAATTAGACAAATTAACACAATCATAAATAAAATGTTCATTTTTAATATTTTTTCGAGAATCCTTTGCAGGCAATGACTGCTTAACGTCTGGAACGCATGGACATCACCAAACGCTGGGTTTCCTCCTTTGTGATGCTTTGCCAGGCCTTTACTGCAGCTGTCTTCAGTTGTTGTTTGTTCGTGGGTCTTTCTGCCTTAAGTTTTGTCTTCAGCAAGTGAAATGCATGCTCGATCGTGTTGAGATCAGGTGATTGACTCGGCCATTGCAGAATAATCCACTTCTTTGCCTTAAAAAACTCTTGGGTTGCTTTCGCAATATGTTTTGGGTCATGGTCCATCTGTAAAGTGAAGAACCGTCCAATCAACTTCACTGAATATGGCTGAATCTGAGCAGACAATATATCCCTATACACTTCAGAATTTATCCGGCTGCTTCTGTCTTCTGTCACATCATCAATAAACAGTAGTGACCCAGTGCCATTGTAAGCCATGCATGCCCATGCCATCACATTGCCTCCACCATGTTTTACAGATGATGTGGTATGCTTCGGATCATGAGCCGTTCCAAGCCTTCTCCATACTTTTTTCTTCCCATCATTCTGGTACAGGTTGATCTTAGTTTCATCTGTCCAAAGAATGCTGTTCCAGAACCGGGCTGGCTTTTTTAGATATTGTTTGGCAAAGTCTAATCTGGCTTTTCTATTCTTGTGGCTTATGAATGGTTTGCACCTTGTGGTGAACCTCTGTATTTGCTCTCGTGAAGTCTTCTCTTTATGGTAGACTTGGATAATGATATGCCTACCTCCTGGAGAGTGTTCTTCACTTGGCTGGATGTTGTGAAGGGGTTTTTCGTTACCATGGAAAGGATCCTACGATCATCCACCACTGTTGTCTTCTGTGGACGTCCAGGCCTTTTTGTGTTGTAGAGCTCACCAGTGTGTTCCTTTTTTCTCAGAATGTACAGTACCAAACTGTTGACTTGGCCTAATGTTCCTGCTTTCTCTCTGATGGCTTTTTTTTACAGCCTAAGGATGCCCTGTTTCACTTGCATTGAGAGCTCCTTTGACCGCATGTTGTGGGTTCACAGCAACAGCTTCCAAATGTGAATGGCACACGTGGAATCAACTCCAGACCTTTTACCTGCTGAATTGATGATGAAATAATGAAGGAATAGCCAACACCTGTCCATGAAACAGCTTTTGAGTCAATTGTCCAATTACGTTTGGTCCCTTGAAAAAGAGGGGGCTACATATTAAAGGGATGTAATTCCTAAATTCTTCCTCCAATTTGGATGTGAATACCCTCAAATTAAAGCTGATAGACTGCACTTTAAGCCGATATTAATTATTTAACTGTAACTTGAATTTATTTTGGTACACAGCCGAAATAAAACAAAACTTATATCGGTGTCCAATTATTTCCGGATCTAACTATATATATATATTTGTATCATAGGGAATGCTACTATGATTGTGACCTCATGTATAGAACAAAAGACACAAAGGCTTAGTACTACATCAAGCTTGACATATTATATAGTTGAATATTTATCTGTTTATCTTCTCATAAGCAAGGGTCATTTAGTTCAATATTTTGGCCAAAGTATTTTAAGCCTACAGCCACATCACGGTATGGCCCATCTGTAGCTCCTAAGACAATAAAAATAATAAAATGAGAGTTTTTGCAAGTGCAGCAGTGTTATACACTGTTACTACAGATGGGTCATACCGTGATATGGCTATAGGCTTAAAATACTTTGGCCAAAGACTTGAACTAAATGAACTAAATGACCCTTGCTTATGAGAAGATAAACAGATAAGTATTCAACTATATAATATGTCAAGCTAGGTGTAGCACTAGGCCTTTTTGTCTTTTGTCCTATAAATGACCCTTGCCGATAAGATATACCGATAAGTATCTAACTATATAATTTGTCACGTTGGATGTAACACTAGGGCTTTGTGTATTTTGCTCTATACAGTGGCGACCAACTTTATTCTAACTCGGCTAGCTCCGCGAATTTCAGAATATCCCGGTGATGTGCGGTTTGTATCGTTTTCGCCCGGAGTGTATTGCGTTATTTTTGCGCCCGTGATTTAAGCATTTTATTCCCGCTGTCTGCAATACTGCAATACCGTGTAAAAACTCATGGGGGCGTTTGCGAGCTGTTGTCTTTGAAGTCTAATACCTTCGCGGTACAACACAGTCTGTGCGTGCGCGCGCAGTAATAGTAAAATTGCATATTTAATTTATTTTAAAGTACAGTACAGTACATGCTCGGACCCTGTTGGGGTGAAGTGAGGGGGTTCCTAACATCTGGGGGCACAATAAATTTTATTTCTAGGTGCCCTAGAACAGAAGTTCCCACACCAATTGGCCGTGAACTTGACCGAGGCCCTAAGTTGTTCCCACGCCAATTGCGCGAATATAATTTAAAATAATCCGTTCTGTGGGTCTGAGCGGGTTGAAATTCGCCTGGTCCTCATGCGAAAGGACCCTTGCCATTGTGGCAAAATATCAGCCTTCCAAGGCCCCCGGAAACAGAGATACCAAAAGACAGTTTAAAGCACATTACCAAAGTGGCTTTTTTTCTGCCATGCAAGTCAATGGCAGAAACCTGAACTTTAACATTACCCTGACTCCGTTCTGTTGCCACGAGAGGGTCGCAATTTGCCATGCAATCCTGCCACAACTAGGACTATATGGTGACCAAATCTGAGCTCTCTAGGTTGAAGAGAACCGGAGTTATGGGTTCCAGGTTTCTGCTCATTCTGACTTAGCCGGTTCAAAGCTTTCTCCGCCATTACGCTCAATGGTAGGACCCTCCTCGCCGGCGTGACCCTTTCTTGCCTCCATTACTGCTCGGACCCTGTTGGGGTGAAGTGAGGGGCTTCCTAACATCTAGGGGCAAAATTTTGTCTCTAGGTGCCCTAGAACAGAAGTTCCCACGCCAATTGTGCGCTCATTGCTCTTTTTTTACAATGTTGCCGATCTTGCGGCTTTGCGGTCAGGCAGTAAAAAAAACAGTGCAGCAATTCAACATGTTCTTTTATTGGTGGAGTCAGTACAAAAACATTTATTTACAAATACTGTACAATGTTTAAACATTTAAAGTGCACTGCAATTCTAACCATCAACACACAATAATACATACTGCAGCCTTTATTAAATTCTTCTGGCAGATTGAAATCGGAGAAACATGTACAAAACATTTGTAAAACATGGAGATACATGAAAAATGGACGTTTATACTGTATGAATATTAATTTGTCTATAGAAAATCTACAGTTTGTTTTTGGTGCATGGGGCACAGGGAGTTAAAGTGACTTGCTTTTTATGTACTGTATTTGGGGATTGTATTTGGGGGTTTATTCATCTAATTATTATGATGAACTGCCTTTTGAAATTACAGTGCTGTTAACTATTTCAGCCACACACCTCCAGAGTTTTTAATCCCTCCCTAGCCAAGCGTCAATCGGCTGAGTCACCCTAGCCTACCAACCCCCTCTCTCCACTGGGTCGTTAATCTTCTGCATATTGCCATTGTGTTCTTAATCCGCCCATAGCCGAGCTACAAATACTCAGTACGCCTGCATCTAATCACACCATCCCCCTTCCCAACCCTTAGAGGCCTGTTTTGTTAACGGTAACGCTTTGGAAAATCCCCTCTCGAATTGGAAATGTAAATCTGATGTGCACAGCACAGTGAGAATTGAGAGTACACTGATATTGCATCAGGGTGTGAAAACATTTGTCAGTCACATGTTTTAAATACAATACAGTACATTCTTTAATATCTTTAAAATAAACATATATAAATATATAAATATTATTTAAAATAATCCGTTCTGTGGGTCTGAGCGGGTTGAAATTCGCCTGGTCCTCATGCGGAAGGACCCTTGCCATAGTGGCAAAATATCAGCCTTGCACGACCCCCGGAACCGGAGATACCAAAAGACAGTTTAAAAGCACATTACCAAAGTGGCTTTTTTTCTGCCATGCAAGTCAATGGCAGAAACCTGAACTTTAACATTACCCTGACTCCGTTCTGTTGCCACGAGAGGGTCGTAATTTGCCATGCAATCCTGCCGCAAATAGGACTACATGGTGACCGAATCTGAGCCCTCTAGGTTGAAGAGAACCGGAGTTATGGGTTCCAGGTTTCTGCTCATTCTGACTTAGCCGGTTCAAAGCTTTCTCTGCCATTACGCTCAATGATAGGACCCTCCTCACCGGCGTGACCCTTTCTCGCTGCCATTACTGCTCGGACCCTGTTGGGGTGAAGTGAGGGGGTTCCTAACATCTAGGGGCAAAATGAATTTTATCTCTAGGTGCCCTAGAACAGAAGTTCCCACGCCAATTGACCTAGTTCCCACGCCAATTCATCGCTCATTGCTCTTTTTTTACAATGTTGCCGATCTTGCGGCTTTGCGGTCAGGCAGTAAAAAAAACAGTGCAGCAAGCCTCTACAGTACATTTGTTACACTGTCAAAGGAGCAAATGGAAACAATGTGAGGCAATTCAACATGTTCTTTTATTGGTGGAGTCAGTACAAAAACATTTACAGGTATTTACAAATACTGTACAATGTTGAAACATTTTAAGTGCACAGCAATTCTAACCATCAACACACAATAATACATACTGCAGCCTTTATTAAATTCTTCTGGCAGATTGAAATCGGAGAAACATGTACAAAACATTTGTAAAACATGGAGATACATGAAAAATGGACGTTTATATTGTATGAATATTAATTTGTCTATAGAAAATCTACTGTTTGTTTTTGGTGCATGTGGCACAAGGAGTTAAAGTGACTTGCTTTTTATGTACTGTATTTGGGGGCTGTATTTGGGTGTTTATTCATCAAATTATTATGATGAACTGCCTTTTGAAATTACAGTGCTGTTAACTATTTCAGCCACACACCTCCAGAGTTTTTAATCCCTCCCTAGACAAGCATCTATCGGCTAAGTCACCCTAGCCTACCAACCCCCTCTCTCCACTGGGTCGTTAATCTTCTGCATATTGCCATTGTGTTCTTAATCCACGCATAGCAGAGCTATAAAGACTCAGTACGCCTGCGTCTAATCACACCATCCCCCTTCCCCAACCCTTAGAGGCCTGTTTTGTTAACGGTAACGCGTTGGAAAATCCCCTCTCGAATTGGAAATGTAAATCTGATGTGCATAGCACTGTGAGAATTGAGAGTAAACTGATATTGCATCACGGAAAAAAAAATGCAAAGATAAAAATAATCATGAATAATACAGCAGCCTTTATTAAATTCTTCTGGCAGATTGAAATCGGAGAAACATTTACAAAACATTCTTATTCATTGGTGCACTGTAGGGGTGGTTGTCAATGATTATGATTCGCAGGAAAGTGAATAAATATTTATTTTATTAGGAACCAAAAAATACAAATATAAAAATAATCAGGAATAATACATAATGCAGTCTTTATTAAGTTCTTTTGGCAGCTTGAAATTGGATAACCATTTGGAAAACATTTGTAAAACATGGGGAAACATGAGTAATGCACATTTATAAGAATATTATTTAATACTATATACAGTACTGTAATGTACTGTATAATATATATACTATATACTGTATAGTAATATTATTTTTTCCGTCTTTATCTTTTCCTCATTCTGTCTGCAGTACAGTAGTTCATTGAGAGAGGAGAGGTTTTGTGTACATCATTACTGCTGTTTATATACTGTACATTTGACTGTACAGTACAAGCAGATTAGACTGGACGCAACACCCCACCCCCCTAGGCCACCCTTTTTCCTGAAACGACAAGAAAACAAAAAAATAGTGCAGTTACTGTACTGTACTGTACTGTATGTACGTACTGTACTGTATTATGGCAGAACTACTGTAGGTGGCCGGTGCAGCTTTCTCTGGAAAGAAAAAAATGGAGCAGTTAGTACGCAGTTACTGTAGTACTGTCAAACTAGTCTACTGTATACTGTAACTACTGTATACTCTGACTACTGTTAAATTCTATGTACTGTACTGTAACCTGATGGCTGGTGCTGCTCTCTCTGTAAAGAATAAACTAACTACTGTAGTGTATACTCTTACTATCTGGAAAGAAAAATTATGTGCCATACTTACCTGTATCATACTGTACTTACAATACTACAGCACAGTACTACTTTCCTGATGCTTGCCCATTACGCGCGATGACAATGGGCAACACAGTGGCAAAATGGTCTATATATTTATTGCAGCGTTCAACGGTGAGTACATCGTTCCAAAAACTCATTATGCCTTTCAACAACTCGTCCTTTTTGGAGGGTTTCGCCACTTTCCGGATATGGTCCTTCAGCTGATGCCAGACCATTTCGATCGGATTAAAGTCTGGCGATCTGTCATTGGAAAGAAAGGACAATTGGTTTAAGAGCTAAAAACAGTGGGGAACAAAAATGGGACACGGTCTACTGCACTTACTCCGCTGGCGTCTTCACCCAGCTGATGACGCGCTCAAGGATATGCGCCGTTGACGCGGTGTGCTTGGGATCGTTGTCCTGGTAGAAGCGGTGACCATCGGGGAACTCGCGTGTGATGTATTGCACTATCTCGGGCACAATGTTGTCTTGGAAGAAAGCTTTATTCATGATTCCTATAGCAAGAAAAGAAAAGAGCTCAAAAAACTTCACAATAATACAGTACAGTGCATACGGTAAGGCAACACTAGTCAAGTACAGTGCATTAGGCGACATTATATTTGATAAATTTTACCTTCAAATATGACAATGCATCCCGGTCCACGCCTAGAGATGGCACCCCACACATGCAGCTTCACAGGGTGTTTTGGCCGCGGCTTCAAAGATATGCGGCCATTTTTGTGGAATGCAAAGCTTGCAAATCTCTCCAGTGACACAGTAGACTCATCAGTGAAGATGCAATCCTGGAAAGTCTCCCCACTGTCGATCCATGCCTGGGCCTGGACCACTCTTTTGATTTTGTTTGCGTCCCGTATCATGGGGTACGCTCTGTAATGACAAGGAATAAAAAAATTTAGCGGCACAGTGCAGTCCAGTTTGCTAAACAACACTTTTACCTCCTGTACTGTCCAGTACTAACCTCACACGTCCATATTTCCATCCAATACTGCGTCTCATCTTCTTTATGCTGCTCTCGGATACAGTCAGATTGTGCTTTTCCTGCAGAGTGTTTTTAACCCTTAATGCATTCCTCTCATCATTCTCCTCACTTATTTTGTCCACCAGAAGAGTTGTCTCCCTACAATGTAAACAATAAAATATATTGTTTTATTAATATGCAGCAATATAAAATGTATATAACTATAATGTTGTAATATTAAATAAATTGAAATATACAAAAATATAGACTGCTGTACTATAAATATAAATATACAAAATAAATATACTGTTGTAATATAAATATAAATATACATCCTATATATACCGTTGTTAGATAAATTGAAATATACAAAAAATGTATACTGCTGTACTATAAATATAAATAGACAAAATATATATACTGTTGTACTATAAATATAAATATACACTATAAATATACTGTTGTAATATAAATATAAATATACATCCTATATATACCGATGTAAGATAAATTGAAATATACAAAAAATGTATACTGCTGTACTATAAATATAAATAGACAAAATATATATACTGTTGTACTATAAATATAAATATACACTATAAATATACTGTTGTAATATAAATATAAATATACATCCTATATATACCGTTGTAAGATAAATTGAAATATACAAAAAATGTATACTGCTGTACTATAAATATAAATAGACAAACTATGTTGTAATATAAATCAACAGAAATAACAACAGTATTACAGTGGATACAGAACTGTACTGTAGATGTACTGTACTGTATGAACAGTACAGTACGTACAGTACAGTTTTCTATATTTTTTTTTTTTGTTACGTTTTATAAATATACTTACGCGTTAGTTACCCTTGGTGCCTTTTTCCGGTCTCTGTTTTTTCCGTATGCATGATAGCTCACGGTGTTTAATGGCACAACAAGGCCAGAAGTAGCTAACCAGCATTGTATAGCAGCAATTCGGTGTCCGCTCGAATACATCTCCTTAATTCGCATGCTGAGATCCTTTGAAATCTTTTTAACAGGCATTGCTGCGAGTAGAAAGAAATACAAACACAAGAATGTATATTCGATGTTTAGTCGATGTGTATTCTATGTGCAGTCAATACACAAAATGGATGGTGTATTTATATGGTAATGACTCACATTAGAGTACGCCCACTTTCAACACCTGTACCTGGTCACCATGTATAAAAGGTCACACACTTTGCATACTGTAGGCCACCACTCCATGATCTTTATCTGAACTTGCCCTTGTCCAGATACTGCATTGTGCCACCTGCTTCCATGGAGCATCCCCGGTTCTATGGATGCAATAACCCACTCACCTCTGCCGTGCCTGTCATGCTGAAAAAGCGAAAAGCGGTTGCCGTTTCCACGCCAAGGGCAAAGCGACAGGCTAAGGCCAATAAAGAAAACCTTCTGCTGACCCCAAAGGTTAAGGGTTTTCTTAGACGTAAGCCTCATTATGTGAAGAAGCTATACGGCGATGTACTCTCGACACAAAACGATTGGCAGCCAACCCATCGAATCCGCAGACCACTTCCTCCCATATGCTTCGATGACTCTGCTGTAGC
This sequence comes from Ascaphus truei, assembly GCA_036426205.1. NCBI lineage: Eukaryota > Metazoa > Chordata > Amphibia > Anura > Ascaphidae > Ascaphus > Ascaphus truei. The sequence continues at coordinate 119,879 of WSYH01000520.1, forward strand.
TGTCCCGGAAAACTTCAGCCCGTCTTCTCCACCCCCATCTTCTCCGGTTCCATCTGACGACGCTGCCGCCTCTGAAATCCACGGGTCACTGTCTCCTTTGCTCTTGGACGACTCTACTTCTCGCCCGGAAATCCAAAGGTCACTTTCTCCATCCCTCTTCGACGACGCTGCCGCTTCTCCTCTACCGGGTATCCACAGGTCACCTCCTCCACTCTCCATCGATGCCGCTTCTGTCCATGGAACCCCCATCTCATCCTCCGTTGCACCCATCCCCCCAGATGTCCAGACGCCATGCACAAGAAGCAGCTCGTTAGACCGGATGCTGAATGGGATAAGTCTGGAACTCCCCGGGAATTCTATTGTGCTAGCAAAGATAGATCTGCTTCTGGAGACAATGCTAAATGTGGAGCAACGGATGCTACAAATGGAACAATGGATGGATCGACGGATGGAGAAGATAGAGGCTGACATAGAGGGCATACATTATTTGCTCGGTGCTAATGCCCCTGTTTCCCCAATGCCGGAGCAGGTGGGTGACATGGATGTGATGAATGAGACCTTCGACCCCCTTCCATCACCAAGCGCACCCCCTCCACCAGAAGATGTAGTGTACATGTATGCCGTTGAGGAGGACATGATAACCCCGTCAAGACCACGCCAGGAGACAACACGGCGACCACGACGGGAGGAAAGCTTCCTCCCAGACAACCTACCATCGCCCATCGCCTCAAGCACACCCGCTCCCAAAAGACCTACACCCGCTCGCATCGAAACAGTGCCCGACATCACCCTGTGCGATCTGCCACCGGCGCTCAGGGAGAATTATAGGGTGAAAAGTGCTGGTGTACCCCACAAGTATGCCTTGATCATTTTTAAGCACCATGTTCCTTACTCGTTGTACTGCAAGTGGGTGTTCAAAGTGAACTACGATGGGAATCGCGCAAAAAAGGCGCTTCCTGTCAATTTAAGGAAAAACATTGTGGAAGAAATGCGGCGCTTTTATGCAGTTACAGATCCTGTAATGAAAGGCGTTAGAGACTGCATTAATGGCGTTTTGCGCCATGCAAGGAATCGGCCATGGACGGACAATGTGGAGGACTTTCAGTGAGACCATACTGTTGTGCTGAACTGTATTGAACTGTACATGTTTTGCCCTACTGTTACTTAAATTGCTTCAACATTGTATTTGTAAATAAATGTTTTTGAACTGACTGCACCAATAAAAGAACATGTTGATATGTCTTACTGTACTGTACATTGTTTCCATTTGCTCCTTTGATAGTACTATATAACAAAATACAGTGTTTCTAGAATGTAGAGGCTTGCTGCACTGTTTATTTAATGCCTGACCGCAAAGCCGCAAGCTCGGCAACATTGTAAAAAAAGAGCAATGAGCGCGCAATTGGCGTGGGAACTAGGTCAATTGGCGTGGGAACTTCTGTTCTAGGGCACCTAGAGATAAAATTCATTTTGCCCCTAGATGTTAGGAACCCTCTCACTTGACCCCAACAGGGTCCGAGCAGTAATGGCGGCGAGAAAGGGTCACGCCGGCGAGGAGGGTCCTACCATTGAGCGTAATGGCGGAGAAAGCTTTGAACCGGCTAAGTCAGAATGAGCAGAAACCTGGAACCAACAACTCCGGTTCTGTTCAACCTAGAGGTCTCAGATTCGGTCACCACGATTTTAAAGACATGGATAAAAACACAAAGCCGTGCAGCAACAAACGCTGCAAACTCTGCAAACATATTTGCCAAGATCCCACAGCCAGTCACAACCATAGAACATTCAATGTTAAAGGATCATACAGCTGCACATCCAGGAATATAGTGTATATGATTGAATGCAACAAATGTGACCAAGGTTGCTACATTGGGGAAACCAGCCAAAAACTACAAGGAAGAATGAATATGCACAGACACTCTATACTCCATCACGAAGAAGGAAGATACTGCTCACCTGTGGGACATCACTTCTCACAACCAGATCATTCCATAAATGATCGAAAAATCAAAATCCTCAATGGAATGTTTAAAAGCACCCAAGAACGGAAAACATTTGAATTAAGAATGATAAGACTTTTTGACACGAAATCCAAAGGACTTAATGTGGACATGGGTTTTCTCACACCCTATCAAAATTGCTTGTAATTATCCTGCTTGCCTCTATTCTTATCCACACTTTCTCTCTCCCCCCCAGTATCCCTCCCCCTCCCTACCTTTCTTTGACACTGTCCCCTGGCTTCAAACACATTTAACACCCTACCTTATCTACAGTAAATATCTGTTGTTGTTTTTTTCCCCCTCTTTACACTGTTTTAGCCATTGAATACTTTGTATATCAGTATTGCTGACCTGAAGAAGAGAGGATAACTCTCGAAAGCTTGTCCTATGACATAAATTGTTAGTCCAATAAAAAAGGTATCACCTAATACTGAAGAACTCATTTATTCTGCACTATATATATATATATATATATATTTATTTATTTATTTTTCCTGCTGCACATACAGTACCTATTCTTTCCTTCATGTTATGTTTTCTGGGAAAAGAGCAAGTGCTTCTCCAATAAGTATCACACAGCTCACTCCAATGCACAGTGGTTTTATTAAGCAAGGTAATAATTAAACTGCATACCCCCATCTAAAGAACAGCTATTATGAAATACTTGAATGCAACTGATTAAAAATCATATGGCATACCCAGGGCAAAAGTTCCCCCTCAACTTAATGTTGATCTTAGTCAAAGGAAAGAAAAAATACATAAGTAGCTCTAAGCTACTTTCAGGGGTTCCGTGGCCGCCAAGGGGGGAGAGCTGAGACAACTCTCCCAGCTGTCCCAGGCCCGGCAGCGTGGCCGAACCCCATCCAGCAGTGACCCGGCGGCTCTATAGCTCAGCAGCACTAGCCACCCGGTTACTGCAATCCTTCCTCTCTCTGCTCCTGTCGGTGCTATAAGTCGCGTTCAACTTAAGGCTGACAGAAAGATAGTCTTGCGGATCGGCACAGCACTGCAACTCTCACCCAAAGGGGTGTGTGTAAAGGGGCAAGAGATAGGGGGTATAGTGTAAGGGAGAAAGAGTGGAGGAGATTGTAAGGGGGGAGAGAGATGGGGAGGGGAGAGTGCAAGGGGGAAGAGAGAGGGGGAGAGTGTAAGGGGAGAAGAGTGGAAGAGAGTGTAAGGGGAGAAGAGAGACGAGGAGTGTAAGGGGGAGGAGGGGTAGAGAGCAAGGGAGAGAGCATAAAGGGGAGAGAGTGAGCAGAGAGCGTAAGGGGGCCAAGGGAGGGAGTGTAACGGGGGAACAGAGAGGAAGTGTAAGGGGGAAGAGAGAGAGAAACAGGGGGGAGAGGGTTGGGGTTCCCTAGAATTTCACAATCTAATTCTGCCTGAACTGTGCGTAATGAATTATTATTGTGGTTATTTCTGTCTCCTTGAAAATAATTTTTTCATACAGTATGTAGATTCATTCTGGTAAACTCATACTTTACACCATAAATGATAAATACAATAGTAGGTAACATACATATATCTAGCGTTCACTTTGACCATTAAACAACATAATGTAGTAAATCCCTAAAATATTAATTTGTTGCTGTGTAGAATTTCACAATCTAATTCTAGGGTTCCTTAACCAAAAAAGGTTGAAATCAACTGAACCAACCCTTTACTGTGCAATTGTGATTGTTTAAAACTATCTAATTGATGTACAGTACAGAAAAAAATAGGACACATTTAACCAGTTTGAACAAAAAAAGTGTAAATTACAAAGTGACCATATTACGTCACTGAAAACTCATTAAATAGTTCCACAATGAGTTTCAGAGCTTTAACTACAATATAAAATATGCTAGCAAAAACAAATAAAACTAACAAAAAAGAGAGGAGGTCTAGATAAGGAATTCACTTCAGCCAAAGTAGGTTGTTCTGTATCATATGTAAGGAGCCATGCTTTTGATGCAATTTGAAGTCCACCTGTCTTAAACCAGCAGGGATTTCTTTTCTATCTTTTACAAGAGCTTGCTGCTGCCAATTACCAGTCACTGAAACAGTTGGAGATTTTTTTTAACTGATTGTTACAAATACAAACTCATTAAAAATGTCCTCTTCTGCCTTTCGACAGGTTTTCTTTTTCAACATTGTCACAGTAGAAAGCATCTTATGAATCAAGTGATCTTTTTGTGCTCATTGCAGCTTTATAAATCTGGAAACATATTTTAATGAGGCTGTGTGGCTTCTGATCACAGCATTCCAGCAAACTCAATATTTCCATGATTTCTATCCCCACCCATCAACAGAAAAATTAAAACATTTATTTTAATGATTAACAGCCGGAATAAAACAGGATAACATGTCTTGTGTTGGACAAGCATTTAAGAGCATTTGCGACCCACACAAGTCAAGTATTTAGTTATTTGAAAATGATATGTTGATTTTAGATCAGAATCTTTAGCATATCCTTTTTTAGATATATTGGGGTGTCTCCATCACATGGTAGAGGGATTCATCAATATAATTGGAAACTGGTTAAGCACAAATAAGACATTGAAATATTTGATCATTTCTACCAGTGCATTTATTATAGATTCATTCTGCATTTTCAGTACACCTAAAACAAGCAGTAATGCAGGACTCGCCGTATACATGACAAGCAATTAGTTATTAGTGTTGGTTACAGGTACGCAGGGCGGCCAACAGAAATCTTGGGGCCCAGGACAAATACAAGCAGCAGCCCAGCAGCACACCTGCCATGAAATTTTTTTTTAGGGCGCAACTTTTACATAAATGGCAGTGTTGCGAGCCCTATTTCACACCACGCGAGCCCCCCCCCCCCCCCCCAATTTTACACTTCGCGAGCCCCCTCTATTTCCCTCCCTTTTTCCATGTATTACTCTCCCCTTCGTCTCACCTCTCACTCTCCCCCCCTCTATCAATTACCCCACTCTCCCTCACTCCCTGGTCACATGTATTTCTCACACCTACTCCCTCTTTTCCTCACTCCCTCCCTCCCACTCTCTCCTCACCCGTCAATTACACCACTCTCACTCAATTCCCTTCCCCCTCACATAATTCCCTCCCCCCCCCACAAAATACATACCAAAAAAAACACTCCCAATGCAAATAACTTCCCACCCCCAAATACATACAAAAAAATTGAAACCCCTAAATATATACAACCCCCAACCTCCCCAAATATATACAACCCCTCCAAAATACATACAAAAATAACTCCACCTCCCCAATACATATAAAAAAGACCACCAATACATATTAAAAAAATAAACAATACATATAAAAATAAACACCAAATGCATACTGTGTATAAAAAAACCCAATGTATATAAACCCCCTCCAATGCATATAAAAAAGCCCCAAGACATATAAAGAAGCCCCCACTCCCTCCCAATACATATAAAAAGACCTCCACAACCTGATACATATTATGAGACCCCCACACCTCCCCAATACATATAAAAAGACCCCAACTCCCGCCCATTACATATAATAAGACCCCCACTCCCCCCCCAATACATATAAAAACACCCCAATTCCCGCAATACATATACAAAACACCACCACTCCCCACAATACATATAAAAACACCCCCACTCCCCCAATACATATAAAAACACCCCCACTCCCCCCCCCCCCCCCCCCCCCCCAATACATATAAAAAAGTAGACATACCTTGGGGATGGTCGGAACCGGTGGCTGGGGGATCTGGCGGCCGGTGGGGGGGTCTGAGGAGCCACCTGGCTAGGGAGGGCGCTGGGCGCATTAAGGCCCGGGTCACATGGGCCCGCCTGGAACTGGAGACAGTGGTAGGATTCAGATGGTGGGCCGCAGAGGATGGTGGACGCAGGTGCGTGAGGGCAAGGATCCAAGTAGGGCCTGGGACTGGGGGAGGAGCGTGGCTGAGGACTCGGGGAGGGTGCTTTAAGGCCCAGGCCCCAGGTACCACTGCAGGCTTGGCGGCGAAGGATGAATGTAGGGCCTATGGGGCGCGAGGATGCACATGGGGGGTCCGGGTCCTGCAGGCTGAAGCACACCAGGACAGAGTGCCAGGAACCAGAAAGGTATGATGGTGGGGGGGTGAGGAAGGTAGGACGGGGGAAGGTAGGATAGGGGGGTGGGGATGGACAGCCAGACAGACGACACATGAGTGACACAACACTAGTGCAGAGACAGACAAACACAGAGATGACTGAGTATACTGTACACAGACACACACACAACAGTAACAGGGTGATGCAGTCAGACAGACAGTACTCAGATAACAGTATTTACTTGTATGTGACCCAAACAGTGTATTTAAATAAGCAGCTACATAGCCGGGAACATTGTAACATGTTTCTCCCGCCTGTGCAGTTGCTTGTATTAGCTACTAGACTGTCCCACTCTCCGCCCATGAGAAAGGCCCTGATTGGATCTCTTCTCCTCAATATTTTTTTTTTTTCTGACAAGACCATTTTTTTAAAGACACTTTTTTTTTTTTGACACGGGCCCGGCAGCTGCAGGCGGCCAGGCCCCCTGAGTCACCGGGCCCAGGACACCAACCCCAGCAGACCCACCCTGTTGGTGGCCCTGAGGTATGTCTAATCTTCATATATAGCAAAAGCAAAGTGTGGCACTCTACATTCTCATACATTTGTAAAGGTTTTAGTGAAAAAGTGACAAAATAGTGATAAGTGACCAACCAATGGGAATATCTTAAACAACCAGTGCAGTGTAACTAATATGTGTGAAAACAGTGATCAGTGACGTTAGTGTAAAATGATAAATAATATATTAGAGGTGTTAACCTCCGCTCAACCCATATAAAGACTGTTTCAGTTGTCTTTCCAGAACGTGTTCTGCAAAAGGTAAGGCCTCGGTCCCAGTGTACACTGTAGAATGTGCGCCCGGCGGGAATGTTTGTACATAAATGTAAACATTTGGTATGTCCTTCAAAATTTCTATTAACAAAGAAGTGTTGAAAGTAAGCATATACCAATCAGTGGCAAGTGGTGTCCCAATTGTAGGTAAGATGACAGTGATTCCGGTAATCTCAGGAAGAGAAACCCAGCAACAGTGCAGACGAAAATGCAAAGATGTGAAGTTTATATATAAAAAACCTTTGAATTCAAGGCTTGCACAAAATCAATTCTTTAAAGCATCCTGAACCGACAATATCCCCATAAGCCGGGTGATGCGTGATCTCACTGCTCCTGTGTATGTGGGTCCGTCTCGCTTGCGCATCCGCAAACGCGACTTCCAGTTTTGTAGCATGTCGGCTTCTGATAGGACACGTTTTGTGCCCGAGGACATTTGTCTAAAACTGGAAATAATAATGTATGCATGTATGATTGGGGAGCCGTGGTGACTGGGAAACTAAAGAGATATGGATATGGAGAAGGTCTTTTTTGCTAGGCATAAAAAAAGACAGGGACACTGAAAAATAATGGATTCCCCTGGAAATAGCATTATGTTATTTGAAGTTAATGCAAGACAGTGCTAATATGGCATTAAGCATGTGCTAATGAGTAGTGATGTACCGAGTACCCGGAAATTACCCGGTACCCGGCTTACCTGGTGCTTTTTCAGCTAACTGGAATTTACCCAGACCCAGCAGCAGGGGGCTGGGACCAGAACCGGGTCGGAACCGGTGCCGGGTAATTTCAGAGCAGTTGAAAATTACTTCAACACTTACCTGCAGCCGGTGATGGAGGGTGAGGAAGACAGCTGCGGAGGGTAAGGAGGACCAAGGTGACATCGTTGGAACAGCAGGAGCGTTACTATTGGACAGCCAGCTCCTCCCCAGCTCCCCTTGGGAACGCTCCTGCTCTGGTCACATGGTTCCCCAGCTCCCACCAGCAACAGCTGTGTACTGTGTTCCGCTGCTCCCGCCGGCTGACCAAGGTTTTCTGCTACTGTCACCGCCACAAGGACATCTGCTGCTGCTCCAAGGATGTCGTTGCGGTTCTCCGCACCACCCGCAGTGGTCTTCCACACCCTCCGCTGCCGGCTGCAGGTAAGCCAATTCTACCCAGCTGGGTACCCGACCTGCAAATTGGCTCATATACCCGGTACCCGGCAATCCTCAGGACTCGGTACAACATTTCTAATGAGATACAGTATACTGTACAATGACAGCTGTGCATACAATTAGCTTTGTAGATATTGTGATTTAGTTAGAGAGGGGTTTACGTGAGTCGAGGAATGTCTAATGCCCTTTTTCCTGGTAACATCAGTGGAAGGGTTAATCCTTGTAGCCCTGGCTAATTGAGTGCACCTGAGGTAGACTCAGGCTCTGTTTAAAAGTAGGCAAAGTAATATCAGCAAAATATGACTTCAGTCTGGGAGTAAACTGGTGCCAACAGGGAGAAGAAGCCTGCGCACAGGACTCCAGTGAACTGGGACATTTTTTAAACAGGTTGCGTTATGTTGTGACCCCAACTCCAAAGTAGCAGAACTGGGGTGTTAGTTCAGTTAAACACTGGGCTGGTGAGTAGTAACCAGCCAGTAAGTAAGTTAGGGCTTCAGTAGAACCTAGGTTCTTATTTTGTGGTTTTGTTTATTCAGTTAAAGGGCTGATACCCTATTTCTGTCATCTAAGGACTGGAACGCTGTAATTTAAATATATTTCAGCAAACATCACATAGTCGGCCTTCACTACTTTCTTTACGCCTGAGAGGGTTTCAGAGCATGGACAAGGAGGGTGCCTTATCACAATATGCATTAACCTCAAGGTAAGTAATGTGCATTACTGATTTTGGTAATGTGGCATTATGATCCCTATTAACGGACCTCTGTGTATCAGAGCCAAAGTCTTAACATAATTGAATATGCAACAGCTTCAAAGTGATCCACATGAAGCATATTGATAAAAAATCTTTATGATCAGTGTGTACATTGAGATGTTAGTGTACATTTGCAAAATAATGTCCGGCAGTCATGCCATGACTTCTAATTGATTCAAATAAGGTGCTTATTGAAGCACACAGAGATCTCTGAAGTCATTAAGTTGAGTTTTGTTAGTACAGTACTCCTTATTCATCTTCAGCCTTTCATTACAAAATGTTTCAAAAGCCAATACACTGAGATCTATGCATTCATTAAACTCTAGTAATATGGGGAATGTGTTGAGACCAGGTCTTATAATCTCCAGTTCATTAAACGTTTTTTTTTTTTTAAATATATGGACATTTTTAGAACACAGCTTCTTTAATTCAAAATAAATTAACAACTAATGACCGTCAATATCAGCCAGTTCTCCCACACACATTTAATGAAAAGGGCAATAAAGAAAAGCAAAGTGTTTTGGGGAAAAAAAACATGAGCAATTAAAGTTTTATCAGTCTAAGGTGAAAATTGTTACTGTGCGCATTAAATATTTAGTTTTGGAAGAGGAAAAGAAGGTAGGAAAGCTCCTCTTAATCTTCCTCTCACACCAATGATGTCTTAACATTTTACACTTCCATTCTCTTTATATTGAATTCTGAAATGTGTCTGAATTACACTCAGTACAAAATTAAGCTTTCAGTAATCATAAGATCTAACGCTGATACTTTAAGTTCCTACGTGCTGAATTATTTACTTTGCTACATTAGATCACTAAACTATTTATAATGCTATGACAAGATCGTCATTGTTTCGTCTATTTCTTTATTGCTTTTTCACCTAATATAGCATAATTCAACTTCAATAAAATTCGTATTTATTTTTATATTCCCAGCGACTTCATGCTCTAAAATCTTCCATTTCGCAATGCAATGTAGCCCTATAAAATGTTCCCCTACATATTTAACAGGTGTGCAATGAACTTGATTTACAAAAAAATAGAGAGAGAGATCATTGCAAATTTAAGTTCCTTTCACTGGTTTCAACATCTTTACAATTAAAAAGCATAGTTTGTGCATGATCAGAGTATTACTGTGTGAATAATACTGCATGCTATAGTATTAATGTGATAAATAAAATAAATGTCAGTATTAGTGACATGACGAATCCAATACAAATAGATATTAAAATAGAGACCAAAAGGAACAGATACAGTAATTCAAAGGGTTTACAATATATCATATTTACATGTATGCCACCATACACTTCCTCATATACCTTTATACACCCATTAAGATGTTATATATACTGTAACAAGAAATTGGATCAGTTGTCATGTTCACTTATTTTCATGTGAACAATTAAAAGGAGAAAGATAAATAAAAGGTAAAATGTAGCTTGTAAGTGTACAAGCTTTGAAACCGCACAAGATTAATCTTCAATATGACCATAGTTCAAAAAAATAAAAAAATTGTATTTTTTATTTATATTGGAGCATGTTGGTAGCCAATTGCAATAGATAAAAGAATGTTCATCTATATTACAAACAATGCTCTTCCTGTGTAGTTGTGTACTTTAGCAGCAAAGAACTCTTTCTGCTGCCAGTGGAAATGGTGGTGCCAAGTCCAGCAAAACAAACAAAGATGCTCCACTATTTGTTTAATAAAATACAATTTCATGAAATTAATTTGCAAATCAATAGATATTGGGTTTTTTTCCAAAAAAATGTCCAGTGTTAATGCAAATTTCACATGTTTTCACAAAAGGAAGCCATTTGCTACATTGCATTGTTGGTTCTCAAGGAGGAAGCCCTATGGCTCAAAAGGTGTTTTGTTTTAGGAGTTTTATATAATGTTGCTCTTTAAGAACATTGTATGATTGTTTTTTAATTTTTAGCGCTGCTCACTAGCCCCGGTATTTGGATTTTGACATTTTGTCATTTTTAGGGGTCTTGGTTTTGTCTAAAGTTTATTTTTGGTTTTGGATCATTTCAAGAATACATGCATTTGATCACAAACAAAATTTAAAATGTGAGCTGAGCTGTTTTTGTCTTGTGTGTTGTGCATATGATAATATATGATGATAGCATAGATAATATAGCTATATATATCTATATATCGATAGAGATAAGAGATAGGAGAGAGAGGAGAAGTAGAGAGAGAAGAGAGACCACACATAGATATGTGAGATATATATATATATATATACACAATATTATTAATATTAAAATGCACTATTAGGATTTACTTATATACCATTCATGTATTAAACTATATATTTTTTCTTTATTTATAAATATATTGTTTATTCAGCTAACATGTACAGTATTAAATATATTTTTCATGGTAATGATTATTAGTTGAAAGAGGAGATGGTAGGCTGTTCAAAAGAAAGATTCGGTTTTCTAATTCTCCCTCTGAACTCCGCTGCAGACCATTGTTTCATGTCTAATGAAAATGCAATAAGAAAACCTGCAGTGTTGCTACAATATCTTTGGTATGTTCCCTCATAATGTCTACAACACAAAACCTGAATTGAATAAAATGAAGGGAGACCACTGTACCAAAGTAATGTACAGTATATTACTTTTTATGTCTCATTGTAACTAATCAGGCAAATGAAGCAATGATTTTTACAGTCACTATACTTTGGTAGACCCCATGGTGCAGTATGTGGTCAGCAAAAAGAAAACAAAAACCGGTTTCACAGATACATACAACTGTAAATCTCACATCTATGCAGGTTTCCTCTGCAAAGTGAAATATTATATACTGTATTGTTAGCAAGTTGTACTTATGGCTGGCACAAATCATTGTGTCACACTGTCACTGTGTAATGCTTTAATGTGAGATAATAGGAGACAGGCAGACGTAAATAAAATGGTGTCATATTCTGAGACTACCTTACTGTATGTAAGTTAACATTTTTGCATGAATACATTTTGTAGTAATTTCTTTGTTTAAATTAGTACTGGCTTGCATTTTTAAACTGGAAAATCTGTCTTTGTTTGGTTTTACCTTCCGGCGCAGGAAGAAATCTTGGAGTGTAAGGTGTCCTTCAACAAATCTGTTCCGTATGAACCGTACTGTACTTTTTTTTGCATTTGCAAAATGTTCTGCTCCTTCATAATTAGCTCATTATGCAAAGCAGGGGACAAAGAAAAGTTCAATAATTACAGTAGTTAAACATCAAATATTAAGTTCTGTAACATTTCATGCATTGAATCATTTATACATCCACCTTTCTAAAGAGAAATGTAATTCATTGTGAGAAAAATGCATTATCTTATATCTGTACAATTAGAAAAAGTGTTTTAATTCAGCTAGGTGGTGCAATAGGTCCACATATACACCTCTTTACATTTACAATAAGTAACTTACTTAATGAAACTGACACATGCTCACTTGTCTGTTACTATATCAAATATTACTATACAATTTGATCAAGGAACTTATGTTTAATAGATCAGTACTGCATATTTTATGAAATCAAAAATTTTTGGAGATAAGTAATATATACAGTTAGGTCCGGAAATAATTGGACACTGAAACAATTTTCATAATTTTGGCTCTGTACGCCACCACAATGGATTTGAAATGAAACAACCGAGATGCAATAGAAGTGTAGACTTTCAGCTTTAATTCAAGGGGTTGAACAAAAATATTGTATGAAACGTTTAGGAATTGCAACCATTTTCATACACAGTCCCATTATTTCAGGGGCTCAAATGTAATTGGACAAATTAACACAATCATAAATAAAATGTTCATTTTTAATACTTTGTCGAGAATCCTTTGCAGGCAATGACTGCTTGAAGTCTGGAACGCATGGACATCACCAAACGCTGGGTTTCCTCCCTTGTGATGCTTTCCCGGGCCTTTACTGCAGCTGTCTTCAGTTGTTGTTTGTTTGTAGATCTTTCTGCCATAAGTTTTGTCTTCAGCAAGTGAAATGCATGCTCGATTGTGTTGAGATCAGGTGATTGACTCGGCCATTGCAGAATATTCCACTTCTTTGCCTTAAAAAAAACTCCTGGGTTGCATTCGCAATATGTTTTGGGTCATTGTCCATCTGTAAAGTGAAGCGCCGTCCAATCAACTTCACTGAATTTGTCTGAATCTGAGCAGACAATATATCCCTATACACTTCAGAATTCATCCTGCTGCTTCTGTCTTCTGTCACATAATCAATAAATACTAGTGACCCAGTGCCATTGTAAGCCATGCATGCCCATGCCATCACACTGCCTCCACCGTGTTTTACAGATGATGTGGCATGCTTCGGATCATGAGCCGTTCCAAGCCTTCTCCATACTTTTTTCTTCCCATGATTCTGGTACAGGTTGATCTTAGCTTCATCTGTCCAAAGAATGCTGTTCCAGAACTGGGCTGGCTTTTATAGATATTGTTTGGCAAAGTCTAATCTGGCCTTTCTATTCTTGAGGCTTATGAATGGTTTGCACCTTGTGCTGAACCCTCTGTATTTGCTCTCGTGAAGTCTTCTCTTTATGGTAGACTTGGATAATGATATGGCTACCTCCTAGATAGTGTTGCTCACTTGGTTGGATGTTGTGAAGGGGTTTTTCTTTACCATGGAAAGGATCCTACGATCATCCACCACTGTTGTCTTCCGTGGACGTCCAGGCCTTTTTGTGTAGCAGAGCTCACCATTGTAGAGAACAAATAGTTAGCGCTATATCCTAATGAGCAGGCAGCCCATGATATATCCCTGAATCCCAGTCAGGTATTGAACAGTACAAAAAATATATATCAATGGCGCTCTGCACTAGTATAGTGTAAACTACAAAAAATATATATCAATGGCGCTCTGCACTAGTATAGTGTAAACATACAATATATAGTAATAAAAATATACAACCAGTGGCGTGGATGTTTCTCCTGGGAATGGATTCTCCACATGTGATAGGTGAACTGAGAAACAAATCACAACATAGGGTAATACTGTTAGGCATACATACAAACATATAACATGAGACGGACGCTGAGAACAACAGTGACCAATTACAAACACATTTAATAAAGTATATCATTAAAATACATAAATACATAAAATAGAAACTGATAGGACACTCCAACTCAGGTGGGGGTACCTGCTTACCGAAAGTAAGAAGGTATCAGGCAGTGGATATTTAAGATATCCCCTCTATGGATGGCTGCTGCTGCACCAACTGCTGGGCTCACACGTGTATCCTCCTCCGTGGATGGTGCTTGCTCCTCTGTTTGTGGCATCCGCCTCTGTGTGCTGTGGACATGGAAGATTCTCGTGTCTGCCGGGGGATAGTAGTTCCTTCCTGCTCGGCTACTGGAAGCGCGCCAAACGGAGCTGGTGCAAACGCGGATGGACCACCGAGTCTGGGGGACCTCTCAGAAACATTCCAAGGGGGACAGGATTCACCACCGAGTCTGGGGGACCTCTCAGAAACATTCCAAGGGGGACAGGATTCACCACCGAGTCTGGGGGACCTCTCAGAAACAGACTCGGTGGTGAATCCTGTCCCCCTTGGAATTACACTATGTTGTGATTTTTTTCCTTACATGTTCACACTATCACATGGGAGAATCCATTCCCAGGAGAACCATCCACGCCACTGGTTGTATATTTTTTTATTACTAATGTTTGTATGTCTTGTTTACACTATACTAGTGCAGAGCGCCATTGATATATATTTTTTGTAGAGCTCACCATTGTGTTCTTTTTTTCTCAGAATGTACCAAACTGTTGATTTGGCCACTCCTAATGTTCCTGCTATCTCTCTGATGGATTTTCTTTTCTTTTGCAGCCTAAGGATGCCCTGTTTCACATGCATTGAAAGCTCCTTTGACCGCATTTTGTGGGTTCACAGCAACAGGTTGCAAATGCGAATACCACACCTGGAATCAACTCCAGACCTCTTACCTGATTAATTGATGATGAAATAACGAAGGAATAGCCCACACCTGTACATGAAACAGCTTTTGAGTCAATTGTCCAATTACTTTTGGTCCCTTGAAAAAGAGGGGGCTACATATTAAAGAGATGTAATTCCTAAACCCTTCCTCCAATTTGGATGTGAATACCTTCAAATTAAAGCTGTTAGACTGCACTTTAAGCCCATATTCATTATTTAACTGTAACTTGAATTTATTTTGGTACACAGCCGAAATAACAAAACTTGTATCAGTGTCCAATTATTTCCGGACCTAACTGTACAGGTGCGTCGACGAGTATTCTAAAACTTGCCTTAAACTTGCCTTGGATAATCTGGGGCTATCACCAACAAGACCCAGGTACATGCTGGGTAGATCCTGGGTACATGCTGGTTACATGCTACAACATTTCAGTGACATTTCTGCAGAGACTAATGGCCCATCGGATTAACACAGCAGGGGTCCCTGCCAGGGACCCCCGCTGTTAATCAGATGGGCCTTTTGTCTGCCTGAAGAAATGTCACTGAAACGTTGCAGCATGTACCCAGCATGTACCCAAGATGTACCCAGCATGTACCTGGGTCGTGTTGGTGATAGCCCCAGATTGGTTTTAGAATACTCGTCGGCACTACAGTATACTATATCTTTAGACTGTGACATTCTAGGTACACAAACACGTACAGTAATGGTGGGAGGAAAAAAAAAACCTCCAGTGTACAGAGCACAGTAATAATTAAGTATACTTATGAGCACTTTCACATATCAGGCAGGTCTTGCGCTTTGTTATCTTTATTGCATCCCTTTTTTGCTGTTTGAAAACAACATATTTTCAGAGCTGAATTTCCACCTGAGGTTTTATATGTGTGTGTGTGTGTGTGTGTGTGTGTGTGTGTGTGTGTGTGTGTGTGTGTGTGTGTGTGTGTGTGTGTGTGTGTGTGTGTGTGTGTGTGTGTGTGTGTGAAACGGTTTTTGTCATTCTGCTACAAATATTGCCACATTTATATTGTTGACATTTTTTCAATTCTTTCCATCATATTTAGTCATTTGATCTATTGTATTTTTACTAGCTGAAAAACAAGCGTTGCTCTGGAATTCTAGAAAACAACCTCATCCTCCTTTCTTCTGCCTCTCACCCTTTGCTCTACCCTAACCCCTCATCTCTCTCCCCCCATACTTTCTTTTAATGCTTTATAATGTCCCTAATTCTTTCCACTTTTCTCTCCTTGGGAATTCTTACTTTCTCCCTCACGTTCAACTGTCTTACTCTCTTCTTCTTTTCGCCTTCTGTGTAAACTTATAGCTATCTGATTCTCCTTATCTGCCACCAGGCTATGTGCATTAGGATGTCACCAGCATGATGTCACGTGACAGATACATAGCCTACCAGGTACAACATAATAAAAATAAAAAATCATTATAAATCCTTATTTAAATTTTTAATTATCCCATATCATACAGGAATAGAACCCAGAATCTTTCATATGCTAATTAAGCAAATCTTACCCTAACACACCAACCTGACTGTGTGATGTCACTGACATCTGAAATTCTTGACAGTGAACAGAGTACACTCTCCTTACAGAGGATAATATATTTATATGGATATGTTTGCCACACCCAGCCTATGGTGTTAGAGCAGTGGTTCCCAATCTGTGCGCCGCGGCACCCTGGTGTGCTTGGCTTGCCTAGAGGGCACCCGTGATTATCCCTCCCCACCACCCTCTGATTATCCCCCCACCATCCCTCCGATTATCCCTCCCCACCATCCCTCCTTAATGCTGGCCGGGCCGCAGGGGATTGGCTGCGGTCAGAGGAAGCCGGGGGCGGGCTTCTTCTGCTTTGTGCAGAGCACCGCGGTGAGGTGTGTGTGTGTTCTGTCTTCCCCGCTCCTGGCTCCTCTGTCTCTGGTGGCTGCGCAGTGTCCCGTCCCCTTCTGCCCCTGGTGATAGGAGAAAGTACGCGGGGTGCTGGGGGGAGGGAGTGAGTTGTCATTGCCTGTCCTGGCGGTGGGTGCAGGGGGAGGCAAGGAGCCACCTGCACGGATCTCCTTGCCCTTCCTCCCCCCCTGCCTCTGCTCTCCACTGCTCTCCAATGAGTGTGTAACTGTGTGTGTATATCTGTGTGTGTATCTGTGTGTGTGTATCTGTGTGTGTGTGTATCTGTGTGTGTGTGTGTGTATCTGTGTGTGTGTATCTGTGTGTGTGTGTGTATCAGTGACTGCGTGCCGGGAGCCGCCTGCATGGATCTCCTGCCTTTCCTCCCCTCCCCCTCCCCCCAGTCACCCACATCCGTCTCTGCCTCTGCTCTCCACTGTGTGTGTGTGTGTGTGTGTGTGTGTGTGTGTGTGTGTGTGTGTGTGTGTGTGTGTGTGTGTAATCAGTGACTTTGTGTGTGTTGTGTGTGTATCAGGTGAGTCTGGGAGAGGTGTGGTGTGCTGGGAGAGTGTGTGTCTGGGAGAGTGTGTGTCTGGGAGAGTGTGTTCTGAGAGAGTGGTGTGTCTGGGAGTGTGCTGGAGAGTGTGCTGGGGTGTGTGTCTGAGAGAGTGTGGTCTGAGAGAGTGTGTGTCTGAGAGAGTGTGTTCTGAGAGAGATGTGTCGAGAGAGAGTGTGGTCTGGAAGAGTGTGTTGGAGAGAGGATGTGTCTGAGAAGTGTGTCTGAGAGGTGAGAGAGAATGTGTCTGAGAGAAGTGTTGCTGAGAGAGTGAGAGAGAATGTGTCTGCGAGAGTAGAGAGAATGTGTCGATAGGTGATAGAGATGGTGGTCGAGAGAAGTGGTGTGTCTGAGAGAGTGAGTGTGTCTCAGAGATGTGGTGAGTAGTGATCTGATGAGAGTGAGAGTGTGTCTGAGAGAGTGAGAGTGGTGGTCCTGAGAGAGGAGAGTGTGTCTGAGAGAGGAGTGTGTGTTTTTTCACTATATGTGTGTATACAAATATATACTGTAGCAAGAAAAAAGTGTTTCCCTAAATCACTCCAAAATAGATCCCCCACAAGAAATATATATTTTTTTTTTTCATTTTTAATAAGCATATATACAAAAGACATACAATCCTGGATAATTGACAGAAGCTAGAGTCGCGAAAAGAAAAACAATTAAAAATGAAAATAGCTGAGTGTAAACTTTGAAGTTTAGAACACGCATTTTAGAACATATAAGAAATATATCAATAGGACTAGAATCGCACAATGTCTCTCTACATTTTAAAAAGTATTAGAGGTGTGACCCACAAGGCCTGACATATATTGGGATTGAACAGGTTAAAAAGAATTGGAGGGGGGGGGTAATAGAGTCATAGACATCTCACAACTGGAGTCCTTTTGGATTAACAGACTGGGTATTAACCAACGGAAAAAAACTCCAACGCACAGCCCTGAACAAATTAGGTCCCACAAAACTAATAAAAATATTATCAAGCGCGGATTGCCCGAAATGCGTAGGAGGGTACCTACCTCCGTTTTTTTAAACTATGGAAGAATAAAGCATTTGATATATTTTTATTAGTTTTGTGGGACCTACTTTGTTCAGGGCTGTGCGTTGGAGTTTTTTTCCCTTGGATCTCTCTGCATTCTCCTGGCTGCACGCTCACCAAGAACTACAGGACTGGGGCAATACAAATTGTGAGTAGATATTCCTCTTTCTACCCAACTCTGGACTCCCCCAATGAGGCTGTAGGTCTGATTTTCTTCATATTTCAGCCTTCAGCCTTCACGGCTAGAGTTCTTGTTAATGGTATATGCTACATTATGAATACATACCTCACTAGCCCCAGCCTATTTTTCTACATTATTACCTAAAGGATTTACACCAGGATTGGACTTTTATGTTGGAGCGCATATCACTAATTGACTGGGTATTAACCAACCCCTCTGTTCTAGATATAACATTTATGTTGTATCTCTCTCCCCTTTTTCCCCATTGTGAATTTATATGTGAGTGATTCATATTTGAGTGATTTTTAAATACCAAAGTATTTTTATCTTTTGATCATTTATATTTTTGTAATTTTATATTTCAGTATATGTATTTGTATAAACCTTCTGGATTTATGATATTTAAATATAGACATTTAGTCTCCAAATTATTAGTCTCCCTTGGATTAGTTATATTCTTTTATTCAGGGCTCGACAAATTCTAAAAAAAATTGAAACACTTGCCCAAAACAAAAAGTCCAGACGTTCCTGTGACTTAGGCTGGTGATGCAAAAGCGGGCTTTTCAAAGTTGCTCTGTTATGAATAGCAGAGCAGCTGGCTTCATTTTTGGAGTTAGGAAAGCCTGCCAATCTGAGACAGTCAGACGCGAAGTCCAAGTTCTCAGAATAGAACATAGCGGTCGCGGCTAAGGATTTTAGTCGAAAAGAGGACCAGGAAGTCTTCCAAAGCAGATACCGTGTACCTATTTTAGCCTCGTTTTGACCCCCAGGCCCCCAGTAAGTGTGTATTTCGTCTGTATTTTGTGTATTCATTGTGTGTACGCAGGTTTACCTGAATAAACTTCATTATGTTCTACTACCTTGTTTTGCCTAGTGAATGATCCCGGTATACATTTATAAAAAGTCCTGGTCCTTTAAGAAATTACCAGTCTAATCCTTCTATCTTAGTGTATCTGGGTATAGAACAAGTCCAACCAAATTGGAGAGGTGGAAACAGGCTAGCGGACCTCTCCCAGAGGCACTCATTCTGGATTTTTCAGTGATGTACAGTACTCTTTAACCAACAGGATTAAATATAGAATTTGATATAAATTCTATCTTAGTATAGCTACACATAGAAAACATAATTTCATATATATCTTTTTATATATGGTATTGGTTTCAATTGAGGATTTTATATCCGTCTTGTTTCTAGGTTTCCATTTAGCATATGAGGAATTTAACTTTGTTACATTTTCCCCATATGGTTCGCACAATGTTACAGTTCCCCAAATAGCTATTTCATTCATATGACTCAACAAGTATGAGGCTTCGGCACTGTCACTGAAGCTCTAACAACCATCTTATTCCCTGGCAATCCTTTCTTCACTTCTGTCCACACTGAAGCTACCAGGGACATCTTTAGTACTGGCATTCTGCCTATAAATAGGCAGGACTTCCTCCAGGAAGCTGCCAGAGCATGGTTTCTGTTTGGTTCCTGTTAGACCCCAGCATTCCTGTTAGTGTATTCCCAGCCTGTGACCAAGACCTTGCACCCCTGCCACCTGCCTTGACTATTGCCTTTGATCCCAACTTTTCACTATTGCTGCCTGTCTTGATCCCAGCCTATGACAACAATTACTCTATACTCAATTCAGGACTCAGGTCAGTGATTTAATATCCTTCCTAAGCCCTGTGGGTCGCTTGCTATCATGAGACAAGCACTGTTACAAAAAACTGTTTTGTCATTCTGCTACAAAGATTGCCACATTTATATTGTTGACATTTTTTCAATTCTTTCCATATCATATTTAGTCATTTGATCTATTGTTACATTTTTACTAGCTGAAAATACCAAGCGTTGCTCTGGAATTCTAGAAAAACAACCTCATCCCTCCTTTCCTCCTCTCACCCTTTGCTCTACCCCCTCATCTCTCTCCCTCCCATAACTTTCTTTTAATGCTTTATAATGTCCCTAATTCTTTCCACTTTTCTCTCCTTGGGAATTCTTACTTTCTCCTCACGTGTCAACTGTCTTACTCTCTTTCTTCTTAGTCTGCCTTCTGTGTAAACTTTATAGCTATCTGATTCTCCTTATCTGCCACCAGGCTATGTGCATTATGATGTCACCAGCATGATGTCACGTGACAGATACATAGCCTACCAGGTACAACATAATAAAAATAAAATAATCATTTATAAATCATTATTTAAATTTTTAATTATACCATATCATACAGGAATAGAACCCAGAATCTTTCATATGCTAATTAAGCAAATCTTACCCCTACACCACACTGACTGTGTGATGTCACTGACATCTAGAAATTAACTTGACAGTGAACAGAGTACACTCTCCTTACAGAGGATAAATATATTTATAGGATATGTTTTGCCACACCCAGCCTATGGTGTAGAGCAGTGGTTCCCAATCTGTGCGCCGCGGCACCCTGGTGTGCCGTGGCTTGCCTAGAGGGGCACCGTGATTATCCCTCCCCACCATCCCTCTGATTATCCCTCCCCACCATCCCTCCGATTATCCCTCCCCACCATCCCTCCTTAATGCTGGCCGGGCCGCAGGGGATTGGCTGCAGGTCAGAGGAAGCCGGGGGCGGGGCTTCTGCTTTGTGCAGAGCACACGGTGAGTGTGTGTGTGTCTGTCTTCCCGCTCCTGGCTCCTCTGTCTGCTGGTGGCTGCGCAGTGTCCCGTCCCCTTCTGCCCCTGGTGATAGGAGAAAGTAGCGGGGGTGCTGGGGGGGAGGGAGTGAGTTGTACATTTGCCTGTCCTGGCGGTGGGTGCAGGGGGAGGCAAGGAGCCACCTGCACGGATCTCCTTGCCCTTCCTCCCCCCCTGCCTCTGCTCTCCACTGCTCTCCAATGAGTGTGTAACTGTGTGTGTATATCTGTGTGTGTATCTGTGTGTGTGTATCTGTGTGTGTGTGTATCTGTGTGTGTGTGTGTGTATCTGTGTGTGTGTATCTGTGTGTGTGTGGTGTGTATCAGTGAAGCGTGCGGGAGCCGCCTCCTGCATTGATCTCCTGCCTTTTCCTCCCCCTCCCCCCAGTCACCCACATCTCTCTCTGCTCTGCTCTCCACTGTGTTGGTGGTGTGTGTGTGTGTGTGTGTGTGTGTGTGTGTGTGTGTGTGTGTGTGTGTGTGTGTGTGTATCAGTGACTTGTTTGTGTGTGTGTGGTGTATCATGGGTTGGAGAGTGGGAGTCTGGGAGTGGTGTCTGGGGAGTGTTTGTGTCTGGGAGAGTGTTGTGCTGAGAGAGTGTGTGTCTTGGAGAGTGTGTGTCTGGGAGAGTGTGTGTCTGAGAGAGTGGTGTGTCTGAGAGGTGTGTGTCTGAGAGAGGTGTGTTGAGAGAGAGTGTGTTCTGAGAGAGAGTGTGTCTGAGAGAGAGTGTGTCTGAGAGAGTGTGTTGAGAGAGAGGTGTCTGAGAGAGAGTGTGTCTGAGAGAGTGAGAGAGAATGTGTCTGAGGAGATGTTGTCTGAGGAGTGAGAGAGAATGTGTCTGCGAGAGGAGGTGAGTGAGAGAGAATGTGTCGGAGAGAGTGAGAGAGAGTGATGTGTGTCGAGAGAGTGAGGTGTACTGAGAGAGTGAGTGTGTCTAGAGAGTGGTGAGTGTCTGAGAGAGTGAGAGAGAGTGTATGAGAGAGAGAGAGTGTATATGAGAGAGTGGGTAGAGTGTAGATGAGAAAGTGAAGAGGAGAGTGTGTGTGTGTGTTGTGTGGTGTGTGTGCTGTGTGTGGGTGTGTGGTGTGTGGGGGTGGGATGGGGTGTGTGTGGTGTGTGTGTGTGTGTGTGTGTGTGTGTGTGTGTGTCTGAGAGAGTGTGTGTCTGAGAGAGTGTGTGAGAGAGAGTGTGTGTCTGAGAGTGTGTCTGAGAGAGAGTGTGTCTGAGAGAGAGTGTGTCTGAGAGTGTGTGAGAGAGTGTGTCTGAGAGAGTGTGAGAGTGTGTCTGAGAGAGTGTGAGAGTGTGTCTGAGAGAGTGTGAGAGTGTGTCTGAGTGTGAGTGAGAGAGTGTGAGTGAGAGAGTGTGTCTGAGAGAGTGTGTCTGAGAGAGTGTGTCTGAGAGAGTGTGTCTGTGAGAGTGTGTCTGAGAGAGTGAGAGTGTGTGTGCCTGAGAGAGAGACCAACTGTGCACTGCAACTGTTAGGTATGTATATACAACTTTGTTTTTACTTTGGGCGCCACGGAAAAATCCTCATCGCCTTGAGGAGCCTTGATAAAATCCTGATCGCCTTAGGGAGCCTTGAACTGAAAAAGTTTGAGAACCACTGGTGTGGAGGTAAGAGGTATGGCATTGGCAGTGGAAGGTCCTGAGTTCAATCCCTGCATGTGTCTAATACAAAATGTACTACTGTTCAATTTGTGTGTCCGTTAGTCAATAAAGCATTTCATTGAATGTTTAAAAAAAGACTGCACACGAGAGCTGGAGAGAGGAGAGCAAGGAGAGCACGTGGATGGCTGCAGAGAGTAAAGCTTCTATGAAGTGAGGAGAGAGATGCCTCCTCACACGGCAAAATGGAGGTTTAAAAAAAATATGACTGCCGGTGAAATTTTAACGCGATCCCAAATATAACGCGGTCTAGGGGCTGTGGACCCCAAGGACCGCGTTATAACGGGGTTGAGCTGTATTCAGATAACATATTTTCTTATTTTATAATAACTTATATCTGGTCTATTATAGGATATATTTTTTTAAGATTATATCTATCAGTAAGCTACAATTATTAGTATGTTTTCATAAATGTTTTACTAATGGGCAATTTTGTATTGGAAAACAAAGTATCGTTGGTCTAAATATTGATATAAACCTTGTTCGTTTTTTTTTACTTTATAGAAGTTATAGTCTGATCTATAACCTTTTTATCAGTTTCATTATATATAAATCTATAAGACTTTTTAACACTCCATGACATCATCAAACAAAAAGACTATTTAAGATGGAACAGTGGAAGCTCTTGCGAGTGAAATGCGTAGGGTTCATCATGCCAAGGATTTCCCGCTTGTCCAGACACCCGTACGAGCATTACCTCACTTCTAGCAGTGACGTTAACATTCGGAAGTTACATCACATTGGTATAGTACACAGAGGGATTTCGTTTTTCGGCGATAGCTACAGCAGAGTACATTTTTTTCACTTCAGACCCTGATGATCTAAAATTCTGTTTCCACTACTCATCTTATGTGTCTGATATCTCTTTTATGTTTAAAACATAAAACATAATGACACTGTCTGTCTCTCACTACCTTATAGGAATTGAGAATAACACTGAAAATTAATCACTTGTGTTAGGCAGTCTATTAACCTCTTAGAAAACTCTTAATTACCTTTCATACCACGAGTGAAATTGGTCACATTCACATTAGTATTGAATCATCACTGCACTATTCTCTTTTTCTACTTTGTTTTTTATATACCCTGGGGTTCTTTGGAGTATAATTGAAGCTTCCTATAACCCCGGGGTGCACAAACTGGGGAGCATGCCCCCCGGGGGGGGGGGGGAGAAGCGAGATTCTCTATAGGGGTGTAGGGGTTACAGAGGCCCCGCGCTCGTCCCGGAGGCATTTAAATTAAATGCCGGGGAAGTGGCGAAGGCCTCTCTAACTCTCTCTTACCTTGGCTCAGACGGCTTCTGATGATGTGTCGTGATGGCAATGTGGCATCAGATGACACTGCTGGGAAACATGACGTCGTGTTGCCATGGCAACGGAATGTCAGAATGCCGAAGCCAAGGTAAGGAGGGGGGCATGAGATGGGGGGGCAGCCTGCAGGGGGGCACAGAGGGAAAAGATTGCACACCCCTGCTATAACCCATCATTGGCAAGATACAACTAAAAACTAGCCAGCCTTTCCCGCCAGACCCCCCCCCCCCCCCATCCCCACCCCACAAAAGTATATATTTTAGGAAATGTCATATCCTAAAAAATGACAATTACCTACAGAAACAAGGAAATGTAATGGGGGCCAATACAGCCCCCTCATACAGTATGTAAACCTGTTCCAAGTAGAAACGGACATTTTCTAGATCTCTCTCACTATAATCGTCATATCAAATTCTAAGGTAAGTACAGTTTATTGACAATGTGTTCTTTATTTTGACTTGGATGCCAAAGGGACTTCCAGAACTGATTGCATATGCAAATAAGAATTATAATACTGTCCATTTTCAGAATGTTAAAGTTACTAAAAGCAATGAGCATCTTAAGACATATGTTTTAAAAAGGCACTGATAAAACAATTCCCTAATGGCAAACAGTTCTCCCCCAAATGGAACAACTAATGGTTTCTGCTATTTCTAATTGTTGTGTCCAGAGGAGTTTGGGAATAACTGAATGTTCTAAAACAAATGCAGAAACAATTATATAAAAATTTAAAGATAGAGGCTATCCCCTAGTGATGTTGGAAAGTGCACACAATAAGGTAAAAACTGTTAAAAATAATATTAAAATAAAAAGCTAAACAGAAAAATACATGAAGTTCACGGATCTCCACTTATAACGAAAGGATTAGAAAAATTCAGCACATCATCATTCAGCATGTACAATAACATTTACTATATTTTACAGTCTTATAACAAAAATATTGTGTTTTATCTTGAGAATGAAACAATAACTTTAAATACTGTGCATGAAAAAAAAATATTATTTATTAATATATTTATGTTGCTTGCTTTCCTAAGTTCCATCTTGGTAAAAGCACATAGAAGCCAAGCATCAGAAACACTTGTTGAGAGTGAAACAGAGTTCATCACATTATCTCTTTAAAGAGATGCCATTGTCATCTGTTGCACCACCAATTCAGCAACCAGCAGCTGTTTCTGAAAGCATTGAAGCAGTGGATCTGTAAGATCCACTTCGAGTGAACCAATGGATATAACATCACTGCAAACACCACAAATGGCACCAGCAGTACAAACAACACGTAGGCTAGAACAAGGCAGCAACATGTTTAATAAAGAGCAAGTGATCTTCAGGAGAAAGCTAATGGGGAAGCTGAACCCATGCATAATAATGTATGTAAGGCATGGGTTTCATGCATAAATGCACATACTACAGAGGGCAGGGAACAGAAACAACTTGCTTTAGCAACGCAATCTGCAACAGAATTGCTAATAACATTAAGCATGTCTCTAACCAGTTATCAGGAAATTCTGAGCAATTATATGCCGTGCTCCAGCAAGCTATGGAAATGTTCTGGCCAAGTAATGTACCCACAACGCCATCCACATGTCAGGATAGGGGTTTGGCAAAATGCAGTGCAGCCAGAACTACCCAAAGCACCCTGCCATCTATCCTGCCAAGTCGAGGTGTAAACATGCCAATCTAATTCTCCAACCAAGCAATTAAAAAAAATTCTCATATACAATATGCAATTTTCCTAATAGATATTAACATACATAATGTATATTAATGTACCAACAAAATCATCATCAGTACAATTGTGTTACATTACATTATATCAGCTACTTTACTAGACTGACATGTAAGGAAAAATCATACAAATAAAATAACATAGTACAGTTTTATTTATTACAATCACAGAAAAAATCAGATGGGAGATAATAAAGGGGGGAGGAAGAGAGAAAGATATACAGTATAGTCAATGAGAAAGCGAAAAGAAAAAGTAATAATATTTATAAAGAGAGAAACACATACACAGGAATATGGAGACAGGTACGGACACGGCGGGAGACAGTTCACAGAGGCAGCTACGTACTGTATGAGGGGAAGAATAATGTAGCTACAATGTATTCAAAAGTACATAGGATTTAATGTGTGACATTTACATCATACTTTTTAGGTATATAGAATTTTCCCTTAGTACTGTAACCTGGTCCCCTCTGGCTCCCCTGTGTCTCCGTCCCCCCACCGCCCCCTTCACTGCGGCGGTGGATGCGTCCGGAGGTTGCGGGGAAGATAGGGAACAGTGCCGTCTTTGCAATAACAAAGCGCGCGGACAGTGGCCAATAGAAGATTAGGGATGCAGGACTATAAGCCCCATAAGACACTGGGGGCTATGAGTCAGGTGCAGGCAAGCAGCCAATCGCACAGCAGCAGGATGCTCCCTGGACAAGGTTTGATACATTGTGCATGCTGGAGACCACGTTAGTCGGTGCTGGGACATAGACAGGGTAGGAGGAAGCTGCAGGGGTCTGTGACCCTTTGTACTAGGCCAGATGCCCCCTAGGCCCCAGCTAGGCCCCGACTCATGTAATAAGATTGTGGTTGCTGCAGGAACAGGCCCTTAGGTTGGGACCCTGCACCATTAGCTATTTTATAAGTTAGGGACACAGCTGCAAACTGCGCAGCCCTGACAATTGTGATCTGGGACCAGATCACCCTGCAAGGAGTAAAGACTGTCTTCGTGTGGGACACTCCAGCGGGATACCATCCCACACTGAGACGGACTCATCACGGATGACATTGGTGGATCGGCTGATCCTCTCTGTCTTCCAATCAGGCGCCCGGGTGCTGGAGCACCCGGCAGGTACCTATACCTTTAAGTGCACCAACCAAATACACACACCATAGTGGCAGCGCTGACCCCATATAAGGGGTGGAGGTTGTATACTTGTGGACACCAAGCGTGGTTGGGTGCCCAAGGACCCCGTCATGTACTGTGGACATGGTGTGGGTTACACGGTGGGGGAATAAGGCCCTGCATGGCGAAGGGGTAGCTGTAACCAGTAGCGTTACTATTTTCATTATTGCTGAATATCTACATGTTCATAAGTAAAGGTTATCGTTGTATTTTGTGTGCTATTATTGTTTGTTCCTGTGCGGGGTTATCTCATCATGTTAGGATCCTGCGTAGGTGGAGGTGCTGTCACCTATCGAATCAGGTACACCCAGGCTCCCAGCAGAGGAGGTTCAGGCCTTCGGTGAGCCAGAGGTAAAGCACCACATGCACCGTAGACGCCTTATCTCCCTGAGGGTGGAGGAAAGTGCGCTACAGTACTAACAACATAAGTAATGTAAGTTGTCCATGAATATTGATTGTTTGCTTCTCATTATCCAAGCAGGGGATAATAAAATAGCATAGTCCAATAATATATGTAGAAAAAGTTTTTGTTGAGAAATTATTAATTAATTCAAATTGCAATGCACCACATCCATGTTTATTGTCCAAACTTAAGAAAATAAACACACAAGAAACAAAAAACAAAGTAATTTCTTCAAGCAATAAAATAATGTTAACAATTTTGAAAAATTAAATATATTTAGTAAAAATAGCTTTAATTAACTTAATCCATAGAATATGTACATTAGTACAGTGAAGTTTGCTGTTATACCATGTTTCTGCTCTGCTTTTTATCAACATTTTTAGATGACTGCTGTCACAGCGTTAGATTAATTATAAACATCCAAGTTATTATATTCATTTCTTGCACTACCTTAACCAATGGGAGTTTTTTCTATTTTGTTTTAAAAAATGTTTATGATTATATATTTGTTGATTATGCATATTCTCTGCTCTATCAAGGTGATGTTGCCTCTGATATAAAAATGTTTAATATTTGTATACTCCTTGCCGGATGGGATGCACTTCCCATCCAGAGCAGGCCAGTGCGGTTGGGATCTTGACTGAACTTACGGCACTAAATATTATAAAGCAGATTATTATTGGTATTATAATTCCTATTTGACAAAGCGCCATTGCGGGCGCAAAACGTGTTAAGGGACTTTTGTTACTCCCGCTGTTGGGATATGGCTTTTGCCTAAATAAATGTAACTTTTTATTAAATTCCCCTTTCTAACCCTGAAGCTTTATTGCTGTTCAATGGTATTTTTTCTTGCATATTCAAATGCTATGCGCTCAATACGGCAATGAAGTTCCAAACGATTTGGATGCCGTACAGACTAGGGTAGTACAGTGTTCATTTCAACTATGCTTTCAATTGCTGCATTTCAAACTTTTATGAACATTAGAATTCTTGTATATTGGTTCTAGAACTCTAATTATCTGGAAGTCTGTGTGTCTAGTGATTGGTTTCAGCTTGTGTTTCATCTCCCTTTACCCCACTAGGTGACTGACTTTTGAACACATACTGTACTTCAACTCAAGAACATTATAAGTGCATGCCAATGGATCAAAGTCATACAGATGTGGCACGATACAAGTTCCCTCTGTGTGGCACTTGGAGTGGGTGCACCACGGCCCAAGTGCAGCCATGATCGCGGCCAAGTGTTCTCATGGCCCAGCGCAAAGGGAATTTCCCTGAAGTATTAATGCATCGGGTGTCCCTGATTCTGAATGAACTCCCATAGGGTTAATGCTACTGGGCTTCCACCAGTCTGTAAGAGCTTCCCCGAGAGATTAGAGAGAAGCAATCCCTCTCTCTGTGTCTCACCACAAAGCTCTTACAGCAGATCGCTATATTTTTATTTTTCATACTGTACATAGGATTGAAGCAGGGGGTTTCCGGAGCTGAACCGCATGAATTCAGGTCCGGGCACCCCCTGTTTCCCAAGTTAAAGGCCTCTGTTTGGGGTGCCGGTATCTCCTGCAAGTTTAAATCTCCCACCTCACGGTTCATGTGACCGGACATTTAAAAATCCCCAAATACTGGCACCCCATACGGAGGCCTGTACCTCGGGAAGCAGGGAGTCCCCAAAGCTGAAATTAATGCGATTCAGCTTTGGAGACACCCTGCTTCAATTCTATGTACTAAAAATTTAAATAAACTAAAAGTAAAGTTTCATTACCTTAGTGGCTAACCGCGAAGGTAATGAAGCGGTTAAACCATTCCACAATCACCACCAAAGTGGCCTCACGCCCCCTTTAGACTTATGTCCAATATCCCTATTAGCCAAAATAAAATACACATACAGTAATTACCAGAAAAATAAATCAAATACATCTGAAACATAAAACAATTGATTGAGTACTGTGGATTACTAGACCCTCTCGATCGAGAGCCTAGATTGCCAATATGGCTATCAATATTAAGCTTTAATTTAAAAAAATACATTAACAATAAAAATAAATTAATAACAACCCCCCCTTCATTACCTTTATGGCTAACCGCTAAGGTAATGAGGGAGTTAACCCTCCTGCTGTCCCCTCTTGAGACCTATTTACCCTCCCTGGGGAAACTATCTACCAGATCTGGCTAATAGCGCTTTTGCCCATTGAGAACCATGAAAAGTCAAAAAAAGTAGTATTTACCCATCCCAAGATGAAGGCCATTCTCGTCCTCCTCGTTAGTGACACCAGTATCCAATAAAGGGCAGATGACCAACTATTAAAAAACTATCTATTGGCCAGCAATTTCTAACTTACCTTAGCAGGTGGTAACCGCAATAATACTTAAGGGGATAATCCCTCCCACTACCCTCCCACGAGGCCTAACCACTCTCCATGGGACAACTAGCCCATGACCCACCTCCTCTACCCCCATCACCATACACTGTTATGGGCAATCACCCTATAAGCCAAATATGGCTAATATCGCTTTTGCCCATTTGTGAAGCATAAAAAAAACACAATAACATAAAATACAAATTGCAATACAATAAAAACAAACACTAGCCATCAAATCCATTGATTGTCACTGTAGTTACCTATGCGCTCAACGAGAGCACAGATAGCCACATTGGCAATAAATGGACACCCTACTACTCCCAACAACGCACCCGCCACCATACACAGTATATAGGCATCTGAGTGGGTGATATACTTTGTGAGCAGGTCTAAAGTTTGGCAAAGAATGACTACCAAACTTGATGGAATGACATGGAACATCTACCAATCCGATTGGTGGATGCACCATCATGCCTTCCATTTTTTTGGTGATGTGACTTCACTTTAAAGGAAGGGAAGCATATAGTACCTTCTCGTTGTGCTTCCCTCCCTTTAAGGTGACATCACCCAAAAAAAATGGATGTACCATGTGATTCCATCAAGTTTAATAGGGATGTCATTCTCTGCCAAAATTGATGCCTGTTCACATGGAATGTCCACCAATCGGATTGGTGGATGTACCATGTGTCTGTCAAATGGGACATCAGAGGCCTTATATAAATCCTGTCACGTCTCATTGACAAATGTGGCTAATAATGATAGGGGCAATAACCAAAATAAAATACTCCTATTTACCCCCCCCCCAAAAAAAACATTAACAATTAAAATATATTAATAACCGCCTTCATTACCTTAGTGGCTAACTGCTAAGTTAATGAAGGGGATAACCCCCCCCCCCCCTTCCCACGCTGTCCTAATATCCCACCCTGGGAAGCCTAACAACCAACCCTGGGGCAATTACCTCCTACAGTACCCCCAACAAGAGTCCCACCTCCCCCCACAGTAATGGGCAATAGTCCTATTGAACAAATCCAGCTTGTACTGTAGTGCATTTGCCCATTGAGAAGCATAAAAAAATAAACATTGCAAATTACAATAAAAAATACAATTACAAAAAAATATACATTACAGTACAATAAAATAAAAACACAAACACTACACTGGCGGCCGCCTTTATTCTAATGCGGCCGCAACCGCAATGCGCGTTCAATTCGCGGGCAGACGCGGCTTGTGCCGCGCGTCACTGTGACGCCGGTGTCACGTGGCGCGCCAGCTTCCCCGGCTTCCCCGACATCCCCTGAAGGTTGGAGCGGGGTAAGCGGGGTTACGGCGAGGATGCAGGGGCACAAGGGGCAGAGCAGGAGCAGCCATTGTGTTGGGAGGGGAGGGTTAAGATGCGCGCGAGGGGAGGGGAGCGCACGGAAGAGATGCGGCTGGCGCGCGCCCAAGTTCGGCGATAGCCGAACTAAACCCCGGGAAATTACGGGCAATTGTTAGAATTAAAGTGGCCGTAGCAGAAGCTAATTAATCCATTGATTGTCACTGTGGCTACCTATACCACATATACCCATATTCGCAATCAATAGATACCCTACAGTAAATAAAAGTAGTGCTTACCCCTGCCAGGAATAAGGCTGTCCTATTCTTCAGCAGCACCAACATCCAATAAAGGATCTATGCCTAACCATTACAATTCCACCTACTGTACAGTAACTCCTTAATTACCTTAGTGGGTAATGTAGTAACTGCTAAAGTAATTAAAGGGTTAACCCCTCCTGCTACCCCCACCGAGAGGCCTAACCACCATAATAAAGTAGATGGGTATGAATATTGTTTAACCACTTACCTGAAGAAAGGCTTTGTGCAGCCTGAAAAATATTTTCTCATGTTCTTGAGAAGTAAAATTGTCTTTTGAACTAAGCATCAACTCTTTGTCTATCCTGTCTGAAGGAATTTACAGACCATGAGTCTATATGAGTGTTGTGCTGTGTCCCTCTCAACCTATGGTTTCTTTTTTTTCTTGTACTTTATTAGTGTGGCCACATATTTGGAGACTAGCACCCTTAAATATCTAGAATGTACCTACAAACATGTATGCCCTTTTTGTATCCTCTCTTTCTTTTGGATGTTTGCTCATTTTGCAGCCATCAACTCTATATGCTTCTCACATCACTCAAATAAATCCAGAAACTCAGTCTTCTACTCTCTTCCTCTCCTTACTACTACACCTACTCTGTGGTGACATATATCCTAATCCTAGCACTATTCACATATTAATCCTTTCATGTCCCACACACTAGCCCAAAGTCTTCTTTTTACCACACGCTTCCAATCACTCCAACCTCATCCCCATTATTACACCACTCTCCTCCTTTTTCCTGTGCCCTATAGAATGCATGATCTGTCTGCAATAAACATAGCGAAATCCACGATTTATTCATTTCCAACTCTCTCTGAACCTCCTAGCCATAATAGGAATGTGACTCGACCCCTCAGACACCACCTCCCATAGTGCTCTCTTCTACGGACGTCTTTCCCTTAGCCATACCCCCAGACCTGCTGCAAATTTCACATCATAACCCCCTTTTCCTCCCTCTCTTTCTCCTCTTTTGACGTTCATAATGTGTGTCTTTTCTGTCCTCTCATCCCACGTTTTCGTCATCTATTGCCCCCCCTGAACCAACCTCTAAATTTCTTGATAACTTTGCTGTCTGGCTTAATCACTTCCTCTCTGCTGACACACCTACTGTCATCCTGGGAGACTTTTAACATACCTATTGACAATCTCAATGCCACTTCAGCCTTCCAATTTCCCTCCCTAACATCCTCCTTTGGTCTCTCCCAATAGACTTCCTCTCCCATTCACTGCAATTGACATTCCCTTGGATTTTCTCCACTTTCTGCTCAGGCTCTAACGCCTCTAACTGTCAGGCTCACTCTGCACTCTCTAACCTCTGCACCGTCCACAATAACTACGTTAACATGCACATATAGAAACCTACTTGCTCTAGACACCCTCAAATTTTCAAAATGTTTACAAACTCTCCTCTCTGTTTCCTCTCACCTCTAACCTTTCCTGTCAAGACCTGGCAGCCTCTCTATACAACAGTACACTGCCATCAGCCTTACACAAGACAGCACCTGCAACCACTTATCGCCCCAGACAATTTAATCCACAACCATTTTGCACAAACTCTACCTACTACCTCTAGAAGTTCTCATGCACTGCTGAATCTTACTGAAGATAATCATGCTCTAAAGTGGATTTCTCAACTATAAATTCCTATTCTCCTCCTGTAACACTGCTCCTTCCCTTGCCAAGCAAATCTACTTTTCTTCTTTCATACCAACTCTGTCCTCTAACCCTCAATACCTATTTGACACCTTTAACTCAGTTCTCTGACCACCTGCATCTCTTTCCACCCTCATGACCCAAGGCACATGTATAACCTACGTCCCTTCACACACACAGAGTCACTCGCAGCTCATTTTCCCCTGTCACTGAGGATGAGGTCTCTTCACTCCTCGCATAATCGATGATACAACCTGCCCCCTTGAACCTATTTGCTCACATCTCCTCTGTGCAATCCTTGGCACACTAAGCCCTACGCTATCTCACCCTTTTAACCTCTCTCTCATCTCTGGCACATTCCCATCTTCTTTAAACATCCACTTATAATGTCCATTCTAAGGAAGACCTCTCTTGACCCAGTCTCTCTAACTACCACCCTATTTCTCTTCTCCCCTTTCTCAGCAAGTTACTTGAGTGGCTTGTATACAACCGTTTAATTCACTTTCTCCAATCTAACTCCCTGCTTGACTCATTGAAATCTAATTTCAGTACAGCACTACAGTATATAAGAAAAAATATTATTCTAGCATTTTTTCCCCAACCATTTATGTTTTCTTTGCATTGGGATTGATTTGATTCACAATACTCATGATTAAATCCCATGTTTATATTGTTTATGTATACTGTGGCATTAGTGCAGCCTATTTGAATGGCAGTTCTAATTAACAGTATTTTGCATCATACAGAATCTCAGAGTCAGAGGTCTATGAGTCTTCTATGTGGTTGCCTAATTTACATTGAAATAATGAAAATGGCAGAAGCAAGCTGGGTGCCACATCTATTAATTCCCAGTTAACATGAGCAATAAAAAATGTATAATTTATATGGCAATGATTAAATGTTAGCCAACAAAGTCTTAAAAAGCTAATTTTCCTGAGTTCCTGCCAGCTCTCAATCAACTGCATTCTATTCAATCATTAGAAGTTGATATATTACAATCAAAGGCTTGGAAAATCAACAGGAATTTAGATACGTATTATTACATTGGATGGTTTGCAGGGTAGTAATTGAAGATAGCTCAGCCAGAGCCTCTGGAAGTGGGTGATTAAGCACACATTTAAATGGAAAGTTGTACTTTCCAAAATTTGCCTTTGGTAAGGAAATATGGAAATGAGTTACAGTATTTAAAGTAGCAAGAACGGCAATATTTTTTTTTTTCACGTGCAGGAACACTGATAAAGAAAAGTAACTACTATATCTAATTACTTCATTGAGGAAATCACACAGAGAAGGAATAATCTTGATCATTTTAATATGCCACAGTAGAATAGAAAAGGTTAACGAATCCATCTGTCTGGCCAATCAAAATTAATACCACGGTCATAAATATGTAGTGTGATTTTATTTATTGTTCATTGTTATCCATAGTCATTGGCAAATGTGTTTTTTCCACTTCCCACACCACCTACAGATATGGTGGCAACAGACCAAAATATAAATGAGAAAATTACTAATATTTGTCAAGAGAGGTTTTTTTCAACAGAGAATATTAATGGAATGGACTCAGATTTTTTGAGCATTGAACTATTTAACAGTTTAGTCGTGTCATGAACTGAGCTAACTAAGAAATTTAAATATTTACAGTACAGTATTTACAGTAGATAAGGAAAATATGGCGCTTTTATGTTTGTTGCACTTGTATTCTAATTCCCTTTCTTCTATTGTTTAACTTTGTAAAGTACTGCATATAATGTTGGCACCATATAAACACACACCGTAAACACACACACACACACACACACACACCGTACACACCGTACACACCGTACACACCGTACACACATATATTTATACATACATACATACATACATTCACACACATACACACACACAATAATATTATAAAGTCCTCAATTAATAGTAGTTGTCAATGAAAATGTTTACATAGATCATTCTTATTGCAAAACAAATTGATTGTCCTGATTTGCAACACCTGCAACTATCTATGTAGCCCCTTTCCCTGTCACTTAGGGAACAACAGGTGCTGAATACCTGTTTGGCATACAGGAGGCCTAATCCTCTGTCACTGGGAGCCTGGGGTGATTGCGTTCTATCAGTATACAGTGTCTCAACCTGAGAGGGATTCTAGCAGTGAAGGATAACCCCTCTTCAGGACAAATGCAGTAATGAATAAAGATACACACACTGGTATGACTACTTATCTTTACTAACACGTATATCTAAAACAAAATAACAATACAGTCCCACATACTGTACAGTACCCACACCATATACGCGCCCCGGTGAGATCCCCAATGTACTCAGGTACCCTGGGCACCTAACCACCTGGTGTCCACAGAGCCAAGCTCAACCAAAGTATGTGAAATAGCGCTACCACCTGTGTTTGGCCGTTGGTGCACGTGGGTACCTTCCTAGTCTCTGTCCAGACCGGGGTATAGGGAGATGATGGAACCGCAGAACCGTACAGTGAACCCATGACATGGTCTACTGGATCCTTTCTCTCCTCCTGCTACGTCTCCCTCTTGAGGGAGCTCCAGTTGGAGGATGTCCCTTAATGTCTATATTGTGCATGTGGTCTGGTCCATGATTTCAGTCCACACACACTGCGTGGTGTCCATCCGACGGTGATACTGAATACCACTATCAGCACTAGCATAGTGACTACATGGAAGTGTCCCTATCTGGGTGCCTTCCCAACAGCAACCACAACCTGGGAGGGACTTAGGGCCTATCTTGGGCCTAGGGGGGAATCTGGCCTAATCCGGGAGCCACTGGCACCCGGACACTACCTTCTCCCTTGGTGTCCCTGATCCAACTTTCAGCAACTGCCAGCAACATTCTATCCTGCATGCTTGGCTCCTTGAGAGCTATTGGCTCTCCTGCAAACGTGGTATTGCAGCCCTTGAGGCTGCTTGGACTTGTACTCCTTAGGTCACCTCTGCGGAGCCTGCTCTAAGATGGTTGCTGCTCGTGGCCATACTGCGCATGCGCAAGACTGCTACGGCGCATGCGCAAAGCAAATAAAATGGTGGTCCCCGCTTGTCGGGTGCGCCGCGGAGCTCCAGCGACCCGATAACCACACAGCCCTGCCCCTGGCAGCCCTCAACCCTACCAGAGCATTCCCTGCACCCATGCTTTGTATGCATCTTTTACTTGTTGCTTTTCCTATGTATATGCAAAAACCACCAGTACTACATTAACTGAACAATTTTACAATCTATAAATGTGTATTATTTAAGAGCTATCTTTCTGCACCTACAATAATTAAATTACTGTCAACGACCAGGGCTTTCGTAATGTGTGTGTTTAAAAGCAGCAATACCTTCTCCAACTTTGAGCGTTTGGTTGCTGACGGAGGCGTTACAAGCCTGAGTTTGCCCATCAACGCAGTATGTAACATTTCTGTCAATTAGTTAACAGTTAAATATCCACACCTGACTACTAGTACAATTTATGCTCCTGCCTGCACTTGCCTTATTGAAAAAAAATTACATATTAACAATATTATTCTCTATACTATAGAGTACATTTAATGTGAAATTAGAAAGAGAGCGTCAAATGAACATCCATACAGTATATTACCTGTGCCCAAAACTCTATCCCATGACTCATTTCTTTTTTTTTGGATACTGCTCTTCAAGATTTTTAAGCCATACTGACTTTGGAGAATTATGTACAAAGGAAAAGAGCATATAAAAAAACCAACCTTAACCATACTGTGTGTATGTGAAAATATTGTACATGTACTAAACATCTACAATATTACTGTATTGCCCAATGTGTAGCAAGACTTACTGTTTTTTGTGCAGGTACAAGCAGCGGGAACATGACCATAAATGACCCTGTGCCGGAGGATTATCGCTGTAGGGTGGTCCGTTTCAGAAGCATTTGGCCCGAGATTTGGTGGCTATTTTGTTTCCCCTGGATTGATTTAAACCTGGTAACTATCTTGGAAACAGGGGGTCCTTAGAGCTTAAAATTGTGCGGTTTCGCTTCAGAGGCTCTGCAATTCCCATCCTTTAAAAAAACGGGGGTAAATATATGAAGTAGGGAGGGGTTGTTTCTTTAAAATTATTGATTTGAAAATAAGAAAAAGAGCTTTAAGACAATTGTTTAATCTTTCCTCAGGTAAAATACTGTACAATGCAGTAGAAACATGCCTCATCAGCTAAAGATGTCTATAGTCAAATCAGAAGATTATAATACTCCAATTTAAAAGTTTAATGAAATGAGACCTTTTCATTCTTTAAATCATTACTGCTAATTTGATACCATCTCAGCGTTGTTTAATTTATAATGAGATGAAATTGGTACGTGTATATTGTCTATAGGACTAGGTAGACAAAATAAGTTTGAAAATATTTTTCTCAATAAATAATAACACTAACCTATAACTGTGCATTTATTTTCATTATGCGTTAATTATCTTAGTGAGTGGAAAATGTGGTGGCCTTAAATGGAAATCCTCCCAATATTTAAATGATACAGATACATGGTTACATAAATCAGATCACTAATTATAGAAATCTTCACAGCATGAGGCACGGAAAATTTCTTTATGAGCCTCATCAGTTTGTTACGTGTCTCAGTTTATTGCATCTTGCAAAAAGGCTGCAACATTCTCTCACAAAGCTCGTGCTTGCCAATGGAACCAGTATACTTTGTAATTGTATGTATGCCTGTGTATATTTATCTACGTAGTGGCCTCCATGTACATACTGTAGCTCTTCACAGTGGTAATAGATGCAACATGATAACATGAGATGTAATATATGAGGATAAGCATTTCAAACATAAAAGTAAACATAAGAAAAGAAGTCTCTGCCTTAAAATCTAATTAGTATTTAAAGAGACAGTAGGAAAGTGTTAAAGAACGGTGGTTTGAAATGGGCCTTGAAAGTGGATAGAAGGTGCTTGGTGAATATTGGGAGGAGGGGGTGTGGGGAGGTAGGGCATTCCAGGTGCAGTAAGGTTGTAAATTAGACATTTCAAGCTGGAGAGGGCTTTAGATACAAAAAGGGTAGAGAGAAGACATCATTGAGCAGAACTCAAGAGGAGAGCAGGGATACAGCAAGAAACTAGGGCTGAGATATAAAGCGGGGATGAGCATTGTATATTTTGAAAGAGTGAAGGAGAATTTTGTAAGTATTATGTGACTTAAGCCAGGGTACATCAAACTGCGATAAACCAAATGTCAGGTAAAATTGCAACAAAAAAAAAGCATTATTTTTAAGGTGCAAGTCATCAATTTGTTCTCACTAACAATACAATGTTTACTACTACCACTAAAAATATTGGGACCGGCACCAAAATGAGTAAATGCCATAGTTTTACTAACTTAGAACACCAAAAAGTACCACCATTTTTTATTACCTTCCCCAAGTTGGTGTTAGGCTAGTGTACATAGGCTAGCTAATCTAAACCAACATGGATTAGATGATAACACATAACATATTAAACAATTTAAAATATATTAACCCCTTAGTAGTCCAAGCAGTGTGCTAGTCCTGGGAAATAATGGCTACTAAAGGGATAATATTAAACTAAACCTACACTACCTATCCCCCTTGGCTACCTTAGAGGCTATGCAATGCAATGCCTTATCAACCACTAAGGCAAACAAGAGATTAACCTCTTCTACCACCGCCATGGGTGCCTAAACACCCTCCCTGGGACATCTTTCCCCAACAATCTCCCCTCCTGCATCCACCACCAACAAATATCCCCCCCCCCCCAACTCAACTCCTGTAGAGTGAATAGCCAATAGCCCTATAAGACAAATGTGGATAATCTGGCTTTAGGCCATTATACATACAAAAAAAATGATACATATAAAATATAAGTTAACAATACAATATCTAAACATAATTAAACAAAGCATTGTAAACATGAATCCGTTGATTGCCACTGTAGATACATAGGCCCTCTCAATGAGAGCTCAAAGTAGCAAGGTGGATCAAAGTGGCTGGAGCTAGGCACCCTTGGTAGTAAACGGTCAGGAGTATTGAGAAGGTGCAGGGTCAGGCAGGCATGGGTCAGAGTAGGCAACATGCAGAGTGGTCAGACAGGCACAGGTCAAAGCAGGAAAGTCACTAGTAGCAGGATACAAACCGTAAAGCAGCCAACAAACTAGTTGATTCAGAAAAGGACAGGAGGAAAGGGCTGGCCTTAAAAAGGAAACAAGGGTGTGTGTCAGTGATGGCTGATCTGGATCAGCTGAGTGAAGCAGCAGCAGTAGGAACAGTATTTTCAAGACACTCTGAGGAAGTGGAACTATTCAGGAGCTGATCAGAGTTGCTGCCCTGAGCTGCAGGGGCCACTGGTTAAAGTCCCAGGCCTAACACAGAGGGAAAACTGATGAAAATGAATGAAAGTATTAATGTGAGAGGAGAATGTGAGAGGAGAATATAAGGGTGGAATCGAATGTGACACAAAGGCAGCCTGCTTGTATTACTGGGTGTTTATGATAGTGCTACTGACAGTAATGTAGAATGTATATAATTTGAGTCATGGGAGGGTCATTAGGATGATATTGCAGAGAGACATTCAGAGACTTTCGTCTGGACAGTGGGTGTAAAATCTGAGTTGAAAAGTAAATTTGTTTTGTCAGCATGAAGGTGATATTTGAACCTAAGAAACAGCACAGTACAGCAGAGACTGCGACTATTCTAACACAAACCAGTGGCAATCGCCAAAAAGACCCAGGTACATCCAGGTACATGCTGGATACATGCCTTAAACTAGACCCAGCATTTTTGCATTGCTTAATGGCCCATCAGATTAAAAGCAGGGGTCCCTGGCAGTCCCATTCAAACGGAATGGGACTTCCAGGGACCCCTGCTGTGTTAATCCTATGGGTCATTAGTTAATGCAGAAATGCCTTAAACTTGCCTTAAACTAGCCCAGCACATACCCAGAATGTAACCGGGCTAGTTTAAGGCAAGCTTTATAATAGTCGTGGTCTCGTCTGTATGTGTAGAGAAAAGATAAGAGGGCCCCGAATAGGCCCCTGTGTACTACAGTATATGTCCACAGAGAGATTGACTCAGAAAGAGTGTTATCAAAAGAGACACTGAAAGTGTGACGGAAGAGGTAAGGGAAAATCATTGATATATACAGTAGTAGATATCCAATAGGATATTGCATTTGGTCCTGATGAAAAATAGATACCACACTATTGCAACGCATGCCATTCCATTCATATTTAGTCATTGTAAAGGAGTGAATTAGAATATTGATTTGTTCTGCGGTGTGACAAGTTGATGCATTATGTGGTGAAGAAAAATACAGTATGTGTGCAAGGAAGAGGGAGGACTGGTAGAGAAACGACAGAGCCAACATTATTACTAGAGATGGGCGAATTTCTTTCACGGATTTTTATTGGCCAGTTCCTTAGGATCAATCTCAAAAAGGGCGATTCACGTTTTGCTGATTTTGTATTTTTATTACCAATACACTCCACGAATTCCGCAGCCCGTGGACAGATTCTTAAGAATCCGCCAACTGATTGCTGAATCCGCGGCTTGGATTCAACAAATCCGTCAACGGATTGTATCCACTGGCGGATTTTGATGAATCCACGCGGATTCAAACCGACCAAATCAGTCTACAGATTTTACACCGTGAACCGGATTTTGAGAGGAAAATGCAAGAAAATCCAGCAAACGGATTTGGTCAGATTCGCCCATCTCTAATTATTACTCATGCTGGCTCATTGCAGCGGGACATACACAATGTTCAGTATCGTATCAGTGGGAGATGCAGCCTTGTTTTGAATTAGCCACTCGAAAGATTGGGTGCAGTGATAACATGCTATTTAATCTGAAAGAGCAGACCAGCAGGTGCAATAACATTGGCTGCATATACTGCACTATATACATTCGACTTGTGCAATTAGGAGAATAATTGTAATTGAAAATGTAGGGGTTTTATGTATAAGAACC
Source organism: Ascaphus truei (assembly GCA_036426205.1). Taxonomy (NCBI): domain Eukaryota; kingdom Metazoa; phylum Chordata; class Amphibia; order Anura; family Ascaphidae; genus Ascaphus; species Ascaphus truei. Next base: position 160,814 of record WSYH01000520.1, read on the forward strand.
TCAATTATTTCACTTATTTTCAAAACTGAGCACTTGACTACTTTTATGTAATATATTGTATATACATATATTTAATGTGCACATTTACTCCCACAAACCACAATAGTGATGAACATCAGACCACATTTAATAAAATATTATCAAGAAGTATAAGAAGAGTAATACTACAGAGGGAAACAACAGGAGAGAGAACTAAAGAAATGGAACATTTCCAAGCCTCATATTTTGCCCTCTTCTTATTCAATCAAGTACGCAACATGCCCATCACTAATAAAAGGTAATCTGATTTTTTTTGTAAGCAACATGTTCACTTTGGAAAGCTGATGTGGCATATATTCATATATATGAGTAATAAGATTGGCGTTTCTCCATAATGAGCTTCATTTTATCATGTGAAATCTAATTTCAGCCAGTTTATTTAACATTATTGTCAACTAGCAATCTTTCTGTGAATGCAGCACCCTGCTGGTTTGAAACTATTAGGGCTTTTCAAATTAAGAAGAGGACTTTTAAGGAAGGAGTGGATGCGAGAGAAAAACCCAAATGTTTACATCTATGATATCCAATTTGAAAATGTTAATTTTTGGGGGTCTAAGATTCTATGCACCCCACATCAATTAATCCCCCTCTTTTTTTTTTATGCACATACACTATCAAAATGTCTGGTTTTATTTAAAAAAAAAAAAAATAAGGAGGTTTAGAAATTGCTGGATTTTCTTACATTGAAGGAAATTGTTGTTCTGCATATTATTATAAAATAAAAACAATGTGCTAAGTACTTTTAAGAGATTGGTACATTTCTTGCCCCTTTAATATTTAATATGGCTTGTTATGAAGAGTATCACATTGATTTACATTTTTTCTATGTAATTTCCTGAATATCACAGTAGCTGAATTAAATAGTTAATATGGTCCATGGTTGAGATATGTAGGTATATTGCATTATTGATTTCAGTACAAATAAACCGTAAGAAAAATGGTGAATCTTTTGCCGTAAGCATTTATTTTATAAAAAATCACTGTAGTGAATTTGCATCTTATTCATACAGATTCAATTTTGTATCAAGTGACCAATCTTTTTTTTTTTTTCTATATAGGAAACGAACAGTCTGAGCATGGAGAAATGAATTTGTGCACAAATTACAACTATCAAACAATGGGGCAGTGTAAACAAACATAGCCTGCTTTTGGGGACTTCTAGTTAGTATAAGGGTTAACACCACTAATGGGTTAACTGCGTGGGATCACTCAAGTTACTCCCCTCCCCCTTATGTGATGCAGGATGACATTTCTGATGGACTTGAAATAACTCCATAACAAATCATTTTGAACAGCAAAAATATCATCCTATTTGACTTAAACTCCTGGGTAAATCAATTTAACAACACCAACACTACAGTTCTCACCTGTGCAATGAAGAACCTCATTTTTACTCAAATCAGTAACGAAAAAATTCATGACTTACGATACATCTTTGACCACATATATATTTACAATATTGATATCAATACCCCTTACTCTAATACTGTGTTACTATTAACTGATCATCTTCTTTCATTTACCCTTAATCATACCAGTGCATCAGAATTGAAAACTATTAATAACCCAGAAGTGAGCTGGATTAACAAGAAATCTGCTATGACCAATGAGGCTCTAACCAATGAACCTCAGTTTAGACCCATCACCCAAGACAGTACCATTCATCTTACCACTATTATGGATACCAACACCCCTCATAAGACAACGAATTGAACCCCTCGTAGACCTCATTTAGATTCTTGTATAGTCTCCGGGAACCAATTGGAAGTCAAAAAGGCTGAAAGGCGTTAGCTTAAATCATGATCAGAGTAAGTTAATGGAGATCTATCATAAGAAAATATTGAACCAAAATCACAAGAGCATGGAAGGAATTCATATCCAGAAGAATAGAACGGGCCCAGAATAGATCTAAAGAAGTCATATGAGCACTGACCAACCCAGAAGGCCTTCACAATATTATCCCAACGTCCAAAGAATGCATAGTGATTCAAGAACACTTTTCTAATAAAATGAATACTGTAGCACCTTTGTTGGGGTTACAGAAGGCATGAGGGCTCCGTGATGTTGTGGGGAGACATCTGGTAAGGGTTTCAGCTGGTCGTTCTATAGTCAGCGCAGCGCCTCCATCCCATGAGGATCCTGCGGTAGCCAGGATGGTCCTCACAGGCAACTCATGTCAGTGCTCAGAATCCAGCATCATGCCAGAAGTAGTATAACTGGAACTTTATTTAGTACAGCCATCATCATCAATCTCCAATTCCCTGAAGGTAGTACCCGGGGCTTGAGGTCCTAAGCACCCCTCCTCAGATCACCTAACCCCCTAACAGGACAAGGGCTCATCCCACTCCTGTCCAGCAGAGACTTTCCTGGTGCTTCCACCACGCAGGGAGATCTGCACAGAACTAACTGCTAAATTAAAACCTTAGAGGAAACCCCCCCTCCATACCAGGGAAGTGGCTTGAAAGTCAGCCTTCTATCAGACATAGACCCTTGTAGTACAGCTCAACCCCGTTATAACGCGATCCGTTACAACGCAAATCCGCTTATAACGCGTTGCAAGAGTGGCTCCCAATTTTGTTTTTTTCTGAATACTTTACAACACGATTATTACTATTTTAAATACTTTATTGTACAATGCATACAATTGTGCATTATTTCTAACGCGATCCGCTTATAACGCGATGGGATTCTTTGGTCCCCTAGCACAGCGTTATAAGGGGGTTGAGCTGTACCAGGCTAATCCTGAACTGTATTAGCTAACTTACTTATAATGACATAGCCTGGCTCTACAGGATTTGCTCCCAACACTGCCCTCTCTTTACTGGGACTTACAGTGCTGGAGGGGCCAGAGAATTAGTAGCCATAGGGTAGTAGACTATAATACTATCTAAAGAAATACAAAACCCCAGCAAGCTCTTTTTGGGAACCCCTGAGCCCCCACAAAAAAAAAAATATATATATATATTTTGTCACTTTTTTTACTCACCATAACTTAACTCAGTATTATGGTTTAGCCTATCCCATAAGCCTCTCTTGCATTCCCAGTAAAATCAACCCCACACTGATGAGACCCATCAAGGTCGAAACAGCTGTCTGTGGGTGGTTTTCTGGGTATGCACCTTAACCCTGGCTGTGCTCAAAGCTGTGACCATGCAGCAAGCTTAAGCCTATAGGGAGCCATGTTAAAAATGGTTATTGAGGCAAAAAGTGACACTGTGTGCTCATTTGCATGTCATTTCCCAGAATCCCTTGCTGCAGTGGAAGTGCTGTATGCTGGGTGATAATGGGGAAAGGTGGGGTTGCAGGCCTGCCTAAGACATGCAGATGAGCATACAGCTATATTTGCATATATATATATATAATATATATATATATATATATATATAATGTGTGTCAAAAAGGAGTGCTATTGAGCGTGGCATATGTATACAACAGGTGACAGAGAAGCCCAATGCTACATCCAACATGACAGAAATACACAGTAAAATACTTAAAGTATATATTCTCTAGAAAAAGGGTCATTTAGTTTAACCCTTTGGCCAAAGCGTTGTAAGCTTGCGAGCTACGACAAGGCAGACACCTGTTCGCAAGTCCTAACACTACCAAATAAAATACTAATATACCTCTATTAGGATTAAAATTCTAATTTACCTCTATTAGGAGGGAGAAAAACCACAAGAAATTCACAGTGCTTCACAATACAATGAAAATGTGGAAGCAAGCTCAGAGAAAGCAAAGTGTGCAGATAAATTCCCTGAGAAGAGACTTGCAAGACGCACTCAAAAAACAGGGATCTCTCACGGATGAGATTACAGTTCTACAAGGAAAAGTATTGACCCTGACCAAGCGTCAGCCCCAAATCCCATAAAGACAAGGTTACAGTGAGAGCTGGGAATACCGCTCGTCTGAAAAATAAGGTTGCAAAATTTGAACCACCTAAACAAGCACTAACAAAACCTTCAACCACTCAACAGGCATCAAAAAAAGGTACACGTGCTGAATCAAAACCAGAAGAATCCTTAGCTGATGAAGCTGAAAAGATGGGACATTCTCTGGAAGTGGATGTGGAATTGCAACTCAATCCCAAAGAAGCTGAACTAGCAACTCCATTGAGTGGACAAAGTGCAGAGAGACAGCTTCAAGAGCGGAAAACTCAAAGGGCTGTTTTTAAACGCTCTGCAACTGTTGCCATACAGTCTGCCTACAATAAGATGAGCACCTGACGCAAGGGAAATCTCATGACCGCGCACGCAGTAAAAAGACTATACTTGGAAAAAGTCCTCCTCGAGCGACTGAGGAGTGCTGATCTCAAGCACCTTTGGGAGGAGACACGAATAAACTGGAGAAAGGGCTCCAATCTCAGCGGGACTGAGGGTTCTCTTCCTCCATCCACTCCCATTCAAGTCACAGAGATATCTCGAATGAAAGTGAAAGGATGGGCTTTGGCCGTGGCAAGCCCGAGCTTCCCACAAACAGGGGAGGTATGTAACAGGGGATTTATCCCTGTTCAGGAAATGTACCTCTAATCCAGCAGTGTGGTGGTTAACTGCTGGTAGTCAATTAACCAACACCACCTGGCTTATTAGGTTTGTTAGAAAAGCCTGCCTTTGAAACAGGAAGTGAGATTTTTCCTGAGTCTCACAAGTTGTGGGACTGACCATAGGAACAGACGTCTTGAGCCTGCCAGAGACTGCATGCTGCCAGCAAGACACAGGGGAAAGGACTTCTAAAAACCTGGAGAACAAAGAAGCCTTCCTTACAATAAACAGATAAGACTTTACTTTCTAAGACTTTTTGTATATCTGCACATATCAAGATATATGTTTGGGGCTGGGAGACATGCTAATCTAAAGGGAGTTGTTGACTGCATAGGTTTAACTAGAAATACTCCCAAGTGGAACAGAAGCTTTGTTTGACCCCTTATTTGCATACGTTTGGATGATTTTCTTGTGTTAAAGAAACAGGCGCAATAAAAGCCTTATTTAATTTCACCTTAAAACAGTCTCCATTGCATACCTCTTCACATGTCCTCTTACAGGTACAGTATATTAGTATTTTATCTGGTAGTATTAGGACTTGCGAACAGGTGTCTGCCTTGTCTTGGCTCACAAGCTTACAACGCTTTGGCCAAAGGGTTAAACTAAATGACCCTTTTTCAAGAGAATATATAAGTATTTTACTGTGTATTTTTGTCATGTTGGATGTAGCATTGGGCTTCTCTGTAGACTGTTGTATACAATACTTATGCCACGCTTAATAGCACTCCTTTTTGACACTTATATACGTTATATATATATTGTGGGGGCTCATTGGGTTCCCAAAAAGAGCCTGCTGGGGTTTTGTGTTTTGTTAACCTATTCTCAGCTGTTTCAGCTGTTGGAGGTTAGTGGCTCCTCCTTCCCAGGTTTTAAGCCCGCCCCTCCCCACTTCCCAAGTTAGTAGGTCCTTTCATTCTGCTGGATATAGATCCAATGTGGTTTTTTCTCCCCCCTAATAGAGGTAAATGAGAATTTTAATCCTAATAGAGGTATATTAGTATTTATCTGGTAGTGTTAGGACTTGCGAACAGGTGTCTGCCTTGTCTTGGCTCTCAAGCTTACAACGCTTTGGCCAAAGGGTTAAACTAAATGACCCTTTTTCAAGAGAATATATAAGTATTTTACTGTGTATTTTTGTCATGTTGAATGTAGCACTGGGCTTCTCTGTCGGCTGTTGTATACAATACTATCTACAATTACCTCACTACAATGAATATTAAGGAAACCCCTTCACCCACCATAACTCCACTCATCTATTTACTCACTTTATTATACCATCCATTGAAGACCTCAACAATATCATTGGTAAGATCAGACCGCTAACTGTAAATTGAACCCTTGCCCCGCAAGTCTACAAGAATGTCCCCTCGTCTTGATTAATCCTATCCACACCATCATTGATGCATTCCTTAAGCAAGTAATTGTCCTGACCAGCCTTAAGTGGGCCATCATAAAACTTCTGCTAACAAAACCCTCTCTCGGCCCTCAATATCCTGCCAACTATCAACTCATAGCAAATAATCCATTCCTCGCGAAAATAATTGAGAAAAACGCTACTTACCAAGCCCAATGCCACCTTGAAACTCATAATATACTGGACTCTAACCAGTCAGGATTCAGACCCCAACATGGCACTAAATTAGCCTTCTCGCTATATGGGGCGATATACTACTCCTACTCGTTAAAGGACATGACATGGCCCTCATATGGTACTTCTCGATCGGTTGGCTGCATTTCACACTCTATTTTTTTGTTAACTAAAATTATTTTGGTTTCAAGTACAGCAGACATTAACCAATGCATACAAACATACAATTCAACCAAACATTTCGGCCAACTTGGTGTAAAACCGAAACATAATAAAAATAAACATTTCCAAAAGAAACTGATGGGAGGAAGGGAAGGGGGGGTGGAAGGTTCGTTCATCCTTTTTCCCAGCTAATATTCTGTTTGTGGTCCCTCACTCAGATGCGGCCGAAGAGATCCTATCACGCGGCTCCTGCGTGTCCCATAAACCATAGGACCCACTCAGTTCTGACCTTTAGCTACTATTCCACCCATCCGTCAAGGGAGAACACACCTTGCTAATATCAAAGCAGAATTGTGGCATTGTTCACCCCTAAGATGTCTGTTTGAGCCAGCCAAGGCTATTAGCCACTTCAATCAGATCATCTATTCGCCTTGTATTATCGGCCACATGTCTATCTGTAATAAATCCTACTTGATATGGGTGAATCAGTCTAGGCAGGACACAACTCTATATGTTGGCTAAAATTTTAGAGTAGATTTTTATATCCGAATATATTAATGAGATGGCCGATAGCTCTTACAGTTTGTTGGGTCTTTGCCCTCTCTATATCAAAGAAATGGATGCTTGTAGCATCTGTTCTGGGAATGCTGCTCCCGTTAGCACTGCGTTGAACATTCGGAGAAGGTAAGGGGCCAGTCGTTTGATCATTTTTTTGTAGTACAGTATAAGTTAGCAAAACCATCAGGGCCCGGCGCTTTGGATGGTTTTAAGTGCTTCACCACCCGTGTCAGCTCCTCCATTGTAAAATCCTGCTGTAGAACCTCTCTCTCCTCTCTACTCAGTCTAGGCAAATTTGAGTCCACCAGGAACTCAGCTAGGGCTTGACTCATTTTAACATTATAGGTATCTTTTCCCCCATTGTAAAGCAGTTCGTAATAATTTTTAAATTCTTCCACCATAAATTTGGGGTTTGACGTCACCGTTCCTGACTTTAGACGTATGGCTTGAATGTTGTAATTAACCTGCTTATTCCTAATTTTGTTTGCTAATAGAGTATCTGGCTTGCTTGCTTTTTCATAAAACTTCCTCTTTGATCAACTCAATGCGTTCTCAGACTGGGAGGTTAAGAGCATGTTTAATTCTATTCTGACATCTTTCAGCTCTTTCAAAGTGTCAGAATTACCCTTTCATTTGTGTAAATCCCTGAGGTCATTGAGCATAGTTTTCAGCTAAAGTATCTTTGCGTCCCTTTCTCTCTTGCGACCCGCAGCAATACTAATAAGTGTCCCTCTGAGAGTCGCTTTGTGTGCCTCCCAAAGAGTCGAATGTGATTTTACGCTATCTTTATTAATTTCTGAAAAATTGCTCAATCTCTGAACTCACATTTTCTATGACCTCTGGAATTTTTATAATTAACTCGTTCAATCTCCAATTCGCTTCCGGTCTGACTAGATTTATTTGAGAGCACCTCAACTCTATTGGTGCATGATCTGACCATGAAATATTATGGATCCTCGCAGAGGAGATCTTTGGGACCAACCTGTTTGACACAAAGAAGTAGTTTATTCTGCTGTAGCTCGCATGTGGGTAGGAGAAGAAGGTATATCCCTTTTCGCCTGGGTGTAGCTCTCTCCAAATATCAGTCAACTGAACGTCCGTTAACCCTTTAACCAACGTGGCAGTTCTCAACCTTCTCATTTGTCTAGATTGCTCAGATTTGTCTAGCTCAGGGTCTAAGACCTTATTAAAATCCCCTGCCAGAATTACGTAACCCTTTACTTTACTCAGAATGTTAAAAATATTCCCTGAAAAAAACTGGATAATTTTCACCAGGGACGTAAACATTCGCCAGAGTTAATTTCTGGCCCTGTATAGAGCCACTCAAGATTAAGAATCTGCCTTCTTTGTCCCTTTTTAATCTGGTCAACCACGAATGCGCATCTATTGTGAAATAAGATGCCACCCCCCGTTTCTTATAGTTGGCCAATGAGAAAAAACAATTTCTAAAATTCTTATCAAAATACTTTTGGAAGCATTATTTCCTAAAATGTGTTTCCTGCAACATCACCACATATGCCCTTTCCTCTTTATAGTCTGTGGGGCCCACTCTCCTCTTCTTTGGGCTGTTTAGGCTTTTACATTATGTGAAATAATGTTTAATGACATCTCGATGTCGGTGACCTAATGCTTACCTTAGTTGTGCCAACCCCAGGACCGGGCGAGGAGACCCCAGACCGCCAGCAAAGCCACGACCACCACTCAAAATACCCTGCCTTTAGGATGAGCATGGGAAGGAAAGTGGGGCAAAACTTAGGAGGAAAAAATGGGAGTAACAAAAAGTGAATCAAGCCATCTATGATACAGTTGGACAAAGGCTCCACTGCCTTTGGGTAAAAACCCATCGCCGAACCCTGATGAAAATGGGTCCAGCCCCCTGAGTCACACCACTGCTCAGGGTCCCAAGGGATTTGCATTGCCACATGGCTTAGTCCCATGACACCCCGAACCAGAATGTACCAGCTAACATGACATAACATTACATGACTAACTTAACATGACAATAAACTGGCAAAGCTCACAGAAATCAAATCTAAACTTCATCACCCTATTAGGCTAGATCAGAGGCCTATAGATTAATTCTAAACGTGTGTTACCACACTGCTAATTATGCCATTACTGCTAACGTTCCCATGTTTCTCCTTCTGTTAGGAATTCTTGTAACTCAATGTAGACCTTGCTCTAATAACGTATAATCTTAACCCGTTAACTATAAACTGGACTATGGAACTCATCTGACTCCTGCTCTATATTACCTTGGATTGCGGAGAAATTAAAACACGAATAAACCAGGTGACAAAATGCAACAACAGAAATCCGTATGAAAAAAGTTGTATATTTCAGCATGCAGTACTTTGTGACCTCCTCTCCCCCTGTCCCTCCCACCAGCACCAGAAAACCTGTCTCCTACTAACCCCTACATAGCTTTCAACTAATGAGGAGTGGGAGAGGCTGCCGGTGAGCAACTCAGTTGGTCCCTAATGCTGAATCTTCTCTACCCACCGCAACCACCCCGAACTGTCCTGTTTCCGCCGACTCCCCTCCAAGGACACCCCAACCACCACCCCCTCCACCCCCCACCCCCACCCCAACCAGAACCATAAGCAATGATGAAAAAAATAATCAAAGCCATCCACCCTCATGCATCTCTACTCCGGACCCTCCATCTCTGCCTCCCCCTCTAATGTTTATAGGGAAAATGTCTCTGTCAGGTATGACATCACATCATGGGAGGTACCAGTAGGGCAAACTCCCACGCGTGTGCCAAACAGAGTAGCATCGACTTGCACTCTCTCCTGACAAACCTGGGACCTCCCGTGACGTGACGTCATACCCGGACACTACCCGCAGATACCATCGCCTCTCTTGAGAGAGGCTTGCGGACATCCGGGAGATCAGGAGTTGTATACCAAGTAGAGGGAAGCCAGCCGGAAAGACCATCTGCGAGTCGGAGGTTCCTTACTCCCCAGCGGGTCTGGGGGGCACAACGCGAGGAATCCGAGAGTAGCTGGTGGCAGCGGGAGGCGATTTTCCTGTTTACATGAGATATTCTATGCGCATATCCTTCTTGGGTCCAGTAAGTAGGATTCCAATTGTCGTTTGCCATCGTGAGGAGAGGAGTTGTTTTAAATGTGTTTTATTGTTTATTAAATGTACCTTTTGTTTTACTCACTATTTTGCACAGTTTTTTCCTCTGGGGTTTGACCATCCCCTTCTTTTTGGATAACCTGTCCGTTAGTATACAGAGTGTTGCACTATATTTGTTTTGTTTCTTCTTTTTACATATGCGATACCCCATGGATTGATCACCATTTGGAGTCATCATTTGCTGGACTTACCTGATATTGTATTCTACCAAGGACTTTCTGGTAGTATCGAACACTGACATTGTTTGGTTACATCTTATAATATATAAAATCGAAAGGTTGGTACTAGCTGCGGTGAATCTGATTGGTCCTCAGCCTCTGGCCAATCAGATTTGTGGCTCTATGACGTCACCCGGCTCTATGACGTCACCCAACTCTCTCTCTCCCTCCCCCCCACCGGCTCCCGGATGGAGGGGAAGCGTGGCGCGGCCCTCCTGCCCCAGCCGCCAATGCTCACTTCCCTCCCCAGCGGGGGGACAGGCAGTGGGCAGGCAGCCTCCGGAAGGACCCCCTTCCTCCTGCCGATGCCCCCGGTAAGGTGGCGGTGGACAGGCGGGGGTGGCATTCAGTCAGGAGAGAGGGGGGGGAGTTAGTCAGGAGAGAGGGGGGGGAGTTAGTCAGGAGAGAGGGGGGGGAGGGAGTCAGGAGAGAGGGAGTCAGGAGAGAGGGGGGGTGGTAGAGGATTATGGAGTAGAATAGTGTGTGGGCGAGGAGGGGTCAGGAGATAGACTGATTTTTTATCTACTTTCGTCCTATCCATTTCACGATTCCATTCTCGTAATCGTTTTTCTGTTCTTCGTCTATCCTTTTTTTCATCCTTCACATCTGTGGGGAAAGGGGGGAAGGGAGTTGAGAGGGAGGATGGGGAGGCAGAACATTACATCACACGGCAACGCCGGGTATATCAGCTAGTATACACCTATATTAAAAGCCAAAATTGTTCTCATCGAAATAGGAGTGAGCAATGCTTTCTATAAGAAGTTCATAGAGTTTTGAGCTCCAGAGCATAATTGGACTTCCCACTGGAATGGTCCTAAGTAAACTCCTGTTCCAATATGCATGGACGAGGTATGCAGTACACAGAGTGATGGGATACTAATCCTGAGGACATAGTGTATTCACAACCATAGGCCCACTACTAAAATGTACTGTCCTGTCCAACCCCCTTAATGATTAGATGGCGAATATGGCCCTATAGATTTTCCCTTCATTGAAGTAAATACCTCTATTCGTCATTTTTTGTCATTGAGGAGTTCTGGACAGGAGCGAACAGTGTCTGGGAGGGGACAGTTTGCTTAATCGTACTGACTTCAAGCGAATCGGGTCCAATTCAGAAGCATAGAACTCCTGCAGCTTAGTCCCTTTCTTTTTTGACACGGCAATCAGCGCAGTACTGAGATGGTGCACGATCGAGGTTCCAAAAACACTAAGCTTTGCATATTTATTAGTACCTTCCAAGAAGGTGCGAGAGCTACCAGGGGAAAGATGCCAGAGTAGCATATTATTTTGCCCCAGTTGATGCCCGAAGGAAGTCGAGTCTGCTTTGGATGGGAAGCATTATCAATGGATGCGAATAAAGCTCTTGTTACTATAAAAATTTCCTGGCGCCTATCATTACTACTATCTATATCCACGTCCACGTGCTGGGTCCAACACCCCTGAAAAGATAGGAGAGACTAGCATTGCTATATATATATATATAATACTGAGTTAAGTTATGGTGAGTAAAAAAGTGACAAAAACCCTCCACGGAAAGCAATATGCAATATAACTGTATGCTCATCTGCATGTCTTAGGCAGTCTGCACCCCGCCTTTCCCCATTATCACCCCAGCATACCAGCACTTCCACTGCAGCAAGGGATTCTGGGAAATGACATTCAAATAGCACACAGTGTCACCTTTTGCCTCAATAACCATTTTTAACATGGTTCCCTATAGGCTTAAGCTTGCTGCATGGTCACAACCCCGCTTTGAGCACAGCCAGGGTTAAGGTGCACTACCCAGATAACCACCCAACCACCCCGAAACAGCTGTCTGTGGTGGTTTTTCTGGGTATGCCAACCTTAACCCTGGCTGTGCTCAAACTGTGACCCATGCAGCAGCTTAAGCTATAGGGAACCATGTTAAAAATGGTTATTCGAGGCAAAAGTGACACTGTGTGCCTCATTTGCAGTGTTCATTTCCCAGATCCCTTGCTGAGTGGTGTTAGCTGTATGCTGGGTGATAATGGGGAGGCGGGTGTGCAGACCTGCCTAAGACACGCAGATGAGCATACAGTTATATTTGCATATATTGCATATATATATATATATTATATATATATATATATATATATATTAGACACTGTCTGGACACTACTGCGGGCCCTGATGGTTATGGGCTGGCACGGATCCAGTGGGGCTAGGTTTACATTCCATTAAACGATCCTCCCCTGGATGACTAAGGGGGCGTTTACCTTGTTGTATTTGCATGCCTCACCATGATGACACGGCTGTAGCCTTCAGCAGCTCATCACATAGTTCACTGCTACTGCCGGTGTACTCGCGAGGCTTTAGTAAACCACAGCGCTTTTGTGGGCGGCTTTGATTGGAGCAATGCTTGTTGACGAACAATAGGAATTTGTTACATCTCATGCTGGGATAGACCCCCTCACTAGTATGTAGCGTCATTTTGCTCCTATAATCAGCTGTTCATTCTCTGTTCACAACATCATTGGTCAACGCTAATTGTTTTTGTGTATTAAACCCTAACTGGACGTTACTCTTTTATTACCCCTAGAAGAAGCAAAGGTCGAAATGCCGCGTCGGGCTTTGTCTTTGTTTGTACGCCCCTTGGATCCCTTTCAATCGGCTGTGAACTCTTTCTGCAACAATATTACCAATTTTTTGCCTCTCTTTTCAATCCTGGGACTTCAAAACAAGGACATTATACTCATGATTATCTCTGCAGTATACATAATGACTTCTTTACTTCATTAGTGGTGACCTCATTTTATTTACTTGTTTTCTTGGTGACCAAGGTGTACTGTTTTGGGCAATTACTAACTATTAGCATTTAATAGTTCACATCAAAAGATAACCAGCTGTTGTAATACTATTTGAACGCTCGGCCTGTCTTTATATATCTCAGGAGGTTATTTCTCTTTCTAACCTGAGTAGTATGATCCTGTTTTTTCAATCTTTACTTAGGATCCTAGTATATTATCCTGATATTTATATATTTCTTTCTACAGTTGTATTGATCTTTAGTGGGGATTGTTTATATTTATATCTGTTTGTGTTTTCCATGTCCTAAATAAACATTTTTCATTATTAATTGTTGGCTTGGTGCTCTTTAGTGGGAACACTTTTCTTTATTTTATTTTAGATTATATACATATAATATATATATTCTATATATATATCTATATCATATATTTATAAATATATCTCATACTACTACATTCTACTACTATAATACTACTTATCTCTCTTACTCTCTATATATACTATTCTCTCTATACCATCTGCCTTCTTCTCACTCCGTGTTCGCCACACCCTATACATTTGTTCACGCCCCGGGCGAGTGGATTTAACAATCGTGGCGTAGCTCCTTTGCCGCAAGCAGCCAATGGTTGGTAGCTAGGTTGCGGTAGTGAGATTTTTTTTGTTCGGCCGAGTAGATGTTTTTGGTGATTTGGTCGACCACTGTTATATAATATATATATTAGCGACAAAGTTCGGCCATGTTGCAGGATCATTGCTCTCACCCATTAAAGGCAGGATGCATAAGAATTTATTAGCATGGTCTATTCTTACACAGCATAAAACAAAAGCAAATAATAAACCAAATGCCTAGCTCCTCCTGAGCACTATTACACATTAAACACATTGGCCGCCTAATAACCTGAACTGCTCGTACTCTGCTTATCCAGTTAAAACAAAACTCAGGGCTACTGATCACAGGCAGTGCAACAAAGGGCGACTAAAATTGTCTTTACTTTAGGCTCCGAAGGAAAAGTCTCTTCCTCGTGGCCAAGGACAATCCCTCCTCTGCAGCTTGACTTCTTCCTGCAGCTAACTGAGTTCCAGCCGCAGGGGTCCTGCAGCTGTCCATGTAACAAACCTTCGGTCACGGAGCCCGCTATTGAATCTGTATCATACAGTTCTGTATATGCTATCAATCACACTGGTAGCCACAAACGTGTGGCAGGCTTTACTTGCAGAATTTGTACGTCTCGTAGGATGGTCTCTGTAGCAGTCTTCCTCCACTGAAGCACCATTTTTTTTAAACATGTTTTTTTTTTGTTTGTATTGCTTGTTCAACCCCACAGACTTTTGCGTTCTAGACTAGCCTTTAAAGTGCCCACATTCTCCCCAATTGTGACAATTGAGTCTACTGCAACTTCCAGGCACAAGGAGCAGATCACCTTCTGGGCAAATCCCCACAGCCATCTTGACCTGTCTCTGCAGTTCTGTGAACAGGCTCAGCATAACAAGACCCAATTCCTCCTTTTAAAGCCCTGCTCTGGAGGCTTATGTCCACATCCTGAGCACAGTACAGTAATACATCCTAGGGTGCTGGTGTCTGCCCTGCCTGCAGTAGTGACGGGAGTTAACCCTATCCTGTCCCTCACAATAGATCAAATATGTAACTCATAGCCCTGGAAAGGAAGGTTACACAAATTAACACAGCATTTTTGTATCATAACCATCATTAAGCCCCTCAGCTGAAAGAGTTAGCACATATGGCGCTTGGATGATAATTCCTTGCGAGTTTAGATGGCATTTGCATAGATTAATAATTTACACTAGCTATAATATATCACTGTAATCAGGCCTTGGTCTTGGTCAACAATACGACCCCTTATGTTCCTGTAAACACATCACTTTTAGGTCGCAGTGTTCTTTGAAGATTAACCACACTGGACTGTGGTCTTTCGTACATCTACTTGCATTGATATAAAAATAAAATGGGTGGTATGACTGGAAACAAGCACCAAGACAGATAGAGCAGATACAACAAACTCCCTACACCATAATTGTTAGTGAAACATACAAAAAAAAAAAAAAGTATGATGTAGCCACATTATTGCCCCATGGCATTTTTTCTAACGCACTTTCTAAAACGCGTTCCCACTTCTTGCATGTGGCCGATTATAATTATGGCCATTTTGTATTGGGGTATGTTGGGTGTTATAGGTCGTAGAGTCCATGCCTGTGCCCATGGTCACCCATTTTGGCTCCTGATGCTCTGTAATTGATTGACGAAGTCTGTGCAAACACAAGTACGTATGTTTACTGCTGCTGTTGCTGAATGGGAAGGATCTGTACTATGTCATAACAACTCTTCATTTCATTCATCTGGTATAGAGAGGAGGAAAAGAGAAAACGGGAAATGTAGGGGCACCGTAGAATTAGTGGAGGAGAAGCGGGGGGCAGAATACTGGTTGAAGACGGGGGCTGAAAATGAGGAATAGCGTAGTAGATGGGTTAGGTGAGAGGAGCGGTATTGGAGGGGGTCCAATAGTGGGGTGTAGTGGTCTAATGCACCAAGATAATGGGTGACAATTGATTAATTGGGGGTGGAAAAGATGGGGGATGTTAAGGGGGATGAGGGGGTAGGTGGATATATTTCTATTGAACAGAAGTTCTAAGGTGGTGCGGAGAGGGGATGGGACTTGGTGGTAGGGAAAGATAATAGTTGCGTGCAACTGGGGGTGGAGGACGATTGAGAGGGTGGCGGCAGTTAATGAGTGCTGGGCGGCTGGCAGAAATTCGCAGTGTGAGTTTAATTAAGTGAGAGTTGATAGGTTTAGAGTACTCACATTAACTCTTCTCTCCTCTTCCATAAAACATGCAGTCTTATTTGACAACTGTCCTTTACATGTAGCAGCTGAGTAGGGGGCAATACAATTAGACTGAAAGTCATTCGTTCAGAGACCGCTCCTTGGTTGCTCAAGGAATTGTGGATTAGCACTGCAGAATATGGGGTCACACTCTAAAGAAAAAGAAATTGTGGTCCTAGGAGACCTTCAATCAATCATTCATCAGCAAGCTGTGATTAATAGAAAGTCATGAATATTTCAATTTTTCCCTTTTTTTATAGGCCGAGTTCAATGACATTGGCTGCTTATTTATTTTCCCTTCTTGCTTAATTACATGCTCAGGGGTCAACAAGAAACTTCCAGAGAACTTTTTACTGGTTCCTGATGTGCATGATGACAGCCCAGGGAAAAAAAGGAAATAGCACAGTTCAACCTTTCAAGCAGTTTTTGAGATTTGAACATCGAATTTCATTTTTTAGAAGCAATTAATTTTCATAGGAGTTTTATACATTTTTGCAGTAAAACACCAGAACTGTTTCCTTTTTAAAATTGTGTGGCAGGAGAGAGGGGGGGAGGAGTCCAGGAGAGAGGGGGGGAGGGAGTCAGAGAGAGAGGGAGTCAGGAGAGAGAGGGGGGGAGAGAGGGAGTCAGGAGAGAGAGGGGGGAGGGAGTCAGGAGAGAAGGGGGGGGAAGCCTGAACATCTGTGAAGAGGGGGGGAAGGGAGTTGAGAGGGAGGATGGGGGAGGCAGAACATTACATCACGGGCAACGCCGGGTATATCAGCTAGTATACACCTATAGTAATAAGCCAAAATTGTTCTCATTCAGAAATAGGAGTGAGCAATGCTTTCTAGAAGTTCATAGAGTTGTAGCTCCAGAGCATAATTGGACTAGTCCCACTGGAAGGTCCTAAGTAAACTCCTGATCCAATATGCATGGACGAGGTAGGCAGTACACAGAGTGATGGGATACTAATCCTGAGGACATAGTGTATTCACACCATAGGCCCACTACTAAAATGTTAATGTCCTGTCCAACCCCCTTAATGATGTAGATGGCTGAATATGGCCCTATAGTATTTGCCCTCATGAAGTAAATACCCATATTCAGTCATTTTTGTCATTGAGGAGTTCTGGACAGGAGCGAACAGTGTCTGGGAGGGGACAGTTTGCTTAATCGTACTGACTTCAAGCGAATCGGGTCCAATTCAGAAGCATAGAACTCCTGCAGCTTAGTCCCTTTCTTTTTTGACACGGCAATCAGCGCAGTACTGAGATGGTGCACGATCGAGGTTCCAAAAACACTAAGCTTTGCATATTTATTAGTACCTTCCAAGAAGGTGCGAGAGCTACCAGGGGAAAGATGCCAGAGTAGCATATTATTTTGCCCCAGTTGATGCCCGAAGGAAGTCGAGTCTGCTTTGGATGGGAAGCATTATCAATGGATGCGAATAAAGCTCTTGTTACTATAAAAATTTCCTGGCGCCTATCATTACTACTATCTATATCCACGTCCACGTGCTGGGTCCAACACCCCTGAAAAGATAGGAGAGACTAGCATTGCTATATATATATATATAATACTGAGTTAAGTTATGGTGAGTAAAAAAGTGACAAAAACCCTCCACGGAAAGCAATATGCAATATAACTGTATGCTCATCTGCATGTCTTAGGCAGTTCTGCACCCCGCCTTTCCCCATTATCACCCCAGCATACCAGCACTTCCACTGCAGCAAGGGATTCTGGGAAATGACATTCAAATGAGCACACAGTGTCACCTTTTGCCTCAATAACCATTTTTAACATGGTTCCCTATAGGCTTAAGCTTGCTGCATGGTCACAACCCCGCTTTGAGCACAGCCAGGGTTAACGGTGCACTACCCAGAAACCACCCAACCACCCCGAAACAGCTGTCTGTGGTGGTTTTACTGGGTATGCCAACCTTAACCCTGGCTGTGCTCAACTGTGACCCATGCAGCAGCTTAAGCTATAGGGAACCATGTTAAAAATGGTTATTTGAGGCAAAAGTGACACTGTGTGCCTCATTTGCACTGTTCATTTCCCAGATCCCTTGCTGAGTGGTGTTAGCTGTATGCTGGGTGATAATGGGGAGGCGGGTGTGCAGACCTGCCTAAGACATGCAGATGAGCATACAGTTATATTTGCATATATTGCATATATATATATATATTATATATATATATATATATATATATTAGACACTGTCTGGACACTACTGCGGGCCCTGATGGTTATGGGCTGGCACGGATCCAGTGGGGCTAGGTTTACATTCCATTAAACGATCCTCCCCTGGATGACTAAGGGGGCGTTTACCTTGTTGTATTTGCATGCCTCACCATGATGACACGTGCTGTAGCCTTCAGCAGCTCATCACATAGTTCACTGCTACTGCCGGTGTACTCGCGAGGCTTTAGTAAACCACAGCGCTTTTGTGGGCGGCTTTGATTGGAGCAATGCTTGTTGACGAACAATAGGAATTTGTTACATCTCATGCTGGATAGACCCCCTCACTAGTATGTAGCGTCATTTTGCTCCTATAATCAGCTGTTCATTCTCTGTTCACAACATCATTGGTCAACGCTAATTGTTTTTGTGTATTAAACCCTAACTGGACGTTACTCTTTTATTACCCCTAGAAGAAGCAAAGGTCGAAATGCCGCGTCGGGCTTTGTCTTTGTTTGTACGCCCCTTGGATCCCTTTCAATCGGCTGTGAACTCTTTCTGCAACAATAATTACCAATTTTTTGCCTCTCTTTGCAATCCTGGGACTTCAAAACAAGGACATTATACTCATGATTATCTCTGCAGTATACATAATGACTTCTTTACTTCATTAGTGGTGACCTCATTTTATTTACTTGTTTTCTTGGTGACCAAGGTGTACTGTTTTGGGCAATTACTAACTATTAGCATTTAATAGTTCACATCAAAAGATAACCAGCTGTTGTAATACTATTTGAACGCTCGGCCTGTCTTTATATATCTCAGGAGGTTATTTCTCTTTCTAACCTGAGTAGTATGATCCTGTTTTTTCAATCTTTACTTAGGATCCTAGTATATTATCCTGATATTTATATATTTCTAGTTTACAGTTGATTGATCTTTAGTAGGGGATTGTTTATATTTATATATCTGTTGTGTGTTTTCCATAGTCCTAAATAAACATTTTTTCATTATTAATTGTGGCTTGAGTGCTTTTAGTGGGAAACACTTTTCTTTATTTTATTTTATATATACATATAGTATATATATCATATAAATAATCTATACATTATTATATCATAATCTCACTACTTACACTCTTTATACTCTATATTTCTCTCTCTATACCCTCATATATACTTATCTACTTACTACTCTATTGCTCTCCTCCCCGTGTCGCCACCCTATACATTTGTCACGCCCGGTGCGAGTGGATTTAACATCGGGGCGCAGCTCCTTTGCCCAAGCAGCCAATGGTTGGTCTAGGGTGGCGTAGTGAGATTTTTTTTGTTCGGCCGAGTAGATGATTTTGGTGATTTGTCGACCACTGTATATATATATATATATATTAGCGACAATCGGCCAATGTTGCGGATCATTGCTCTCACCCTTAAAGGCAGGATGCATAAGAATTTTATTAGCATGTCTATTCTTACACAGCATAAACAAAGCAAATAATAAAACCAATGCCTAGCTCCTCCTGAGCACCTATTACACATTAAACACATTGGCCCCCTAATAACCTGACTGCTCCTACTCTGCTTATCCAGTTAAAACAAAACTCAGGGACTATCTGATCACAGGCAGTGCAACAAAGGGCAGACTAAATTGTCTTTACTTAGGCTCCGAAGGAAAGTCTTCTGTCGTGCCAAGGCAATCTCTCTCGACAGCTTGACTTCTCCTGCAGCTAACTGGTTCCAGCCGCAGGGGTCCCTGTCAGCTGTCCAGTACAAACCTTCGGTCACAGGAGCCGCTAATTGAATCTGTATCATACAGTTCTGTATATGCTACAATCACAACCTGGTAGCCACAACGTGTGGCAGGCCTTTACTTGCAGAATTTGTAACTCTCGTAGGATGTCTCTGTAGCAGTCTTCCTCCACTGAAGCAGCCATTTTTTTTAAACATGTTTTTTTTTTGTTTGTATTGCTTGTTCAACAACCCACAGACTCTTTGCGTTCTAACTGCCTTTAATGCCCACATTCTCCCAATTGTGACAATTGAGTCTCTGCAACTTCCAGGCAAAGGGCAAGATCCCTTCGGGAATCCCCACAGCCATCTTGACCTGTCTCTGCAGTTCTTGAACAGGCCACATAACAAGACCAATTCCTTGCCTTTAAAGCCCTGCTCTGGAGCTTATTGTCCCATCCTAGAGCCAGACAGTAACTACATCCCTATGTGGTGTGGTGTCTGCCTGCCTGCAGAGTGGGGATTTCAACCCTATCCTTCCCTCACAAAGTTCAAGATAATGTAAACTCATAGCCTGGAAAAGGTAAGGTTACACAAATTAACAGCATTTTGTATCATACCATCATTAAGCCCCTCTCAGTCTGAAATATTAGCACATATGGCGGCTTGGATGATAATTCCTTGCGAGTTTTAGATGGCATTTGCAATAGATAATAATTTACACTGAGCTATAATATATCACTTGTAATCAGGCCTGTCTTGGTCAACAATCGGACCCCCTGAATGTTTCCTGTAACGACTATCACTTTTAGGTCGACATAGTTCTTTTTGAAGATTAACCACACGGACCTGTGGTCTTTACGTTACATCTACTTGTCATTGATAAAAATAAAATGGGGTGGTATGACTGAAAAAGCACGAAAACAGATAAGCAGATACAACAACTTCCCTAACCAATAATTGTTAGGGAACATAAAAAAAAAGTATGATGTAGCCAACATTATCTGGCACCCATGGCTTTGTTTCTACCTTTTCTTAAAACGCGTTCCCCTTCTTGCATGATGGCCGATTATAATTATGGCCATTTATTTTGGGGGTTTTGTTGGGGGCAGGTGGATCGAATCCGCCTGTGCACCATGGTCACCCATTTTGGCTCCTGATGCTCTGTATTGTTGGACGAAGTCTGTGCAACACAAGTACGTATGTTTACTGCTGGCTGTTGCTGAATGGGAACGGATTTCCTGTACTATGTCATAATCAACTCTTCATTTTCATTCATCCTGGTATAGAGAGGAGGAAAAGAGAAAACGGGAAATGTAGGGGCACCGTAGAATTAGTGGAGGAGAAGCGGGGGGCAGAATACTGGTTGAAGACGGGGGCTGAAAATGAGGAATAGCGTAGTAGATGGGTTAGGTGAGAGGAGCGGTATTGGAGGGGGTCCAATAGTGGGGTGTAGTGGTCTAATGCACCAAGATAATGGGTGACAATTGATTAATTGGGGGTGGAAAAGATGGGGGATGTTAAGGGGGATGAGGGGGTAGGTGGATATATTTCTATTGAACAGAAGTTCTAAGGTGGTGCGGAGAGGGGATGGGACTTGGTGGTAGGGAAAGATAATAGTTGCGTGCAACTGGGGGTGGAGGACGATTGAGAGGGTGGCGGCAGTTAATGAGTGCTGGGCGGCTGGCAGAAATTCGCAGTGTGAGTTTAATTAAGTGAGAGTTGATAGGTTTAGAGTACTCACATTAACTCTTCTCTCCTCTTCCATAAAACATGCAGTCTTATTTGACAACTGTCCTTTACATGTAGCAGCTGAGTAGGGGGCAATACAATTAGACTGAAAGTCATTCGTTCAGAGACCGCTCCTTGGTTGCTCAAGGAATTGTGGATTAGCACTGCAGAATATGGGGTCACACTCTAAAGAAAAAGAAATTGTGGTCCTAGGAGACCTTCAATCAATCATTCATCAGCAAGCTGTGATTAATAGAAAGTCATGAATATTTCAATTTTTCCCTTTTTTTATAGGCCGAGTTCAATGACATTGGCTGCTTATTTATTTTCCCTTCTTGCTTAATTACATGCTCAGGGGTCAACAAGAAACTTCCAGAGAACTTTTTACTGGTTCCTGATGTGCATGATGACAGCCCAGGGAAAAAAAGGAAATAGCACAGTTCAACCTTTCAAGCAGTTTTTGAGATTTGAACATCGAATTTCATTTTTTAGAAGCAATTAATTTTCATAGGAGTTTTATACATTTTTGCAGTAAAACACCAGAACTGTTTCCTTTTTAAAATTACGATAAAGCAACTGTCCCCTCCCCAGACACTGTTCGCTCCTGTCCAACCCCCTTAATGATGTAGATGGCTGAATATGGCCCTATAGTATTTGCCCTCATGAAGTAAATACCCATATTCAGTCATTTTTGTCATTGAGGAGTTCTGGACAGGAGCGAACAGTGTCTGGGGAGGGGACAGTTGCTTTATCGTTGCTTAATCGTACTGATTCAGAGCGAATCGGTCCAATTCAGAAGCATAGAACTCCTGCAGCTTAGTCCCTTTCTGTTTTTGACACGGCAATGCAGCGCAGTCTGAGATGGTGCACGATCGAGGTTCCAAAAACACTAAGCTTTTGCATATTTATTAGTACCTTCCAAGAAGGTGCGAGAGCTACCCAGGGGAAAGATGCACAGAGTAAGCATATTATTTGCCCCAGTTGATGCCCGAAGGAAGTCTGAGTCTGCTTTGGATGGAAGCAATTATCAATGGATGCGAATAAAGCTCTTGTTCTATAAAAATTTCCTGGCGCCTATCATTACTCTATCTATATCCACGTCCACGTGCTGGGTCCAACACCCTGAAAAGATAGGAGAGACTAGCATTGCTATATATATATATATAATACTGAGTTAAGTTATGGTGAGTAAAAAAGTGACAAAAACCCTCCACGGAAAGCAATATGCAATATAACGTAATCTCATCTGCATGTCTTAGGCAGTCTGCAACCCCGCCTTTCCCCATTATCACCCCACATACAGCACTTGCCACTGCAGCAAGGGATTTCTGGGAAATGACATTCAAATAGCACACAGTGTCACTTTTGCCTCAATAACCATTTTTAACATGGTTCCCTTAGGCTTAAGCTTGCTGCATGGTCACAACCCGCTTTGAGCACAGCCAGGGTTAAGGTGCATACCACAGAAACCACCCAACCACCCCGAAACAGCTGTCTGTGGTGGTTTTCTGGGTATGCAACCTTAACCCTGGCTGTGCTCAAACTGTGACCATGCAGCAAGCTTAAGCCTATAGGGAACCATTGTTAAAAATGGTTATTGAGGCAAAAGTACACTGTGTGCCTCATTTGCATGTCATTTCCCAGATCCCTTGCTGAGTGGTAGTAGCTGTATGCTGGGTGATAATGGGGCAGGCGGGTTGCAGACCTGCCTAAGACATGCAGATGAGCATACAGTTATATTGCATATATTGCATATATATATATATATTATATATATATATATATAATATATTAGACACGGTCTGGACACTCTGCGGGCCCTGATGGTTAGTGGGCTGGCACGGATCCAGTGGGGCTAGGTTTACATTCATTAAACGTATCCTCCCCTGGATGACTAAAGGAGGGCGTTTACCTTGTTGTATTTGCATGCCTCACCATGATACACGCTGTAGCCTTCAGCATCTCATCACTATTCCACTGCTACTGCCGGTGTACTCGCGAGGCTTTAGTAAACCCAGCGCTTTGTGTGGGCGGCTTTGATTGGAGCAAATGCTTGTTGACGAACCAATAGGAATTTGTTACCTCATGCTGGATAGACCCCCTCACTAGTATGTAGCGTCATTTTGCCTCCTATAATCAGCTGTTCATGTCTCTGTTCACAACTCATTGGTCAACGCTAATTGTTTTGTGTATTAACCCTAACTGGACGTTACTTTTTATTAGCCCTAGAAGAAGCAAAGGTGCGAAATGCCGCGTCGGGCTTTGTCTTTGTTTGTACGCCCCTTGGATCCCTTTCATCGGCTGTGAACTCTTTCTGCAACAATATTACCAATTTTTTGCCTCTCTTTCAATCCTGGGACTTCAAAACAAGGACATTATACTCATGATTATCTTGCAGTATACATAATGACTTCTTTACTTCATTAGTGGTGACCTCATGTTATTTACTTGTTTTCTTGGTGACCAATGGGTACATGTTTTGGGCAATTACTACACTATTAGCATTAATAGTTCACATCACCAACTAACCAGCTGTTGTAATACTATTTTGCGCTGGCCTGTCTTTATATATCTCAGGAGGTTATTTCTCTTTCTAAACCTGAGTAGTAGATCCGTTTTTTCAATCTTTACTTAGGATCCTAGTATTTATCCTGATATTTATATATTTCTAGTTCTACAGTTGTATGATCTTTAGGGGGATTGTTTTATATTTATATCTGTTTGTGTGTTTTCCATGTCCTAAATAAACATTTTTTCATTATTATTGTTGCTTGCGTGCTTTTAGTGGGACACTTTTCTTTATTTTATTTTATTATATACATATAGTATATATATCTATATATATAACTATACTCAAATATAATATATCTCATTCTCCCTACTCTATATACTTATATTTCTTCTTTCCTTCTATGATATATCTTTACTATACTTACCATCTGTCTCTCTCCTCGTTTTCGCCACCCCTATAACATTTGTCACGCCCGGTGCGAGTGGATTTAACATCGTGGCTAGCTCTCTTTGCCGCAAGCAGCCAATGGTGTGGTGCTAGGTGCAGTAGATTTTTTTGTTCGCCGAGTAGATGATTTTTGGTGATTTGTCGACCACTGTATATATAATATATATATTAGCGACAAGTCGGCCAATGTTGCAGGATCATTGCTCTCACCCCATTAAAGGCAGGATGCATAAGAATTTATTAGCAGGTCTATTCTTACACGCATAAAACAAAAGCAAATAATAAAACCAATGCCTAGCTCCTCTCTGGCACCTATTACACATTAAACACATTGCCCCCTAATAACCTGAACCTCCTACTCTGCTTTATCCAGTTAAAACAAAACTCAGGGCTAGTCTGAATCACAGGCAGTGCAACAAAGGCAGACTAAATTGTCCTTTACTTTAGGCTCCGAAGGAAAGTCTTCCTGTGTGCCAGGACATCTCTCTCGCAGCTTGACTTCTCCTGAGCTAACTGTTCCAGCCGCAGGGTCCTGTCAGCTGCCCAGTACAACCTTCGGTCACAGGAGCCCGCTAATTGAACTGTATCATACAGTTCTGTATATGCTATCAAATCACACCTGGTAGCCACACGTGTGGCATGCTTTACTTGCAGAATTTGTAACGTCTCGAGGTGGTCTCTGTAGCAGTCTTCCTCCACTGAAGCAGGCCTTTTTTTTAAACATGTTTTTTTTTTGTTTGTATTGCTTGTTCAACCCCACAGACATCTTTGCGTTCTAGCTAGCCTTTATAAGTGCCCACATTCTCCACCAATTGTGACAATTGAGTCCTGCAACTTCCAGGCAAGGGCAAGAGCCCTTCTGGGCAATCCCCACAGCCTCTTGACCTGTCTCTGCAGTGTTCTGTGAACAGGCCAAATAAAGGAACCAATTCCTTCCTTTAAGAGCCCTGCTCTGGAGGCTTATTGTCCACATCCTAGAGCCAGATAGTACTACATCCCATGTGGTGCTGGTTCTGCCTGCCTGCAGAGTGGGGATGTTCAACCTTCACTGTCCCATCACAAATCCAAGATTTGTAACTCATAGCCCTGGAAAGGAAGGTTACACAAATTAACACAGCATTTTGTATCATACCATCATTAAGCCCCCTCAGCTGAAAGATTAGCACATATGGCGCTTGGATGATAATTCCTTGCGAGTTTAAGGATGGCATTGCATAGATTAATAATTTACACTAGCTATATATATCACTTGTAATCAGGCCTTGGTCTTGTCAACAATACGGACCCCCTTATGTTCCTGTAAACAACATCACTTTGAGGTCAGACAGTAGTTCTTTTGAAGATTACTCACACGGACTTGGTCTTTACGTTAATCACTTGCATTGATATAAAATAAAATGGGGTGGTAATGACTGGAAAAAGCACAAAACAGATATAGCAGATACAACAACTCCCTAACCAATAATTGTTAGGAAACATACAAAAAAAAAAAGTATGATGTAGCCAACATTATCTGCAGACCCATGGCTTTGTTTCTAAACATTTCTACGGCGTTCCCCTTCTTGCATGTGGCCGATTATAATTCTGGCCATTTTTTGGGGTCTTGTTTAGTGAGGTCCGAAGTTGCCTGTGCACCATGGTCACGCCATTTTGGCTCCTGATGCTCTGTATGTGTGAACGAAGTCTGTGCAACACAGTACGGTATGTATTACTGCTGGCTGTTGCTGAATGGGAAGGCATCCTGTACTATGGTCATAACAACTCTTTCATTCATTCACCTGGTATAGAGAGGAGGAAAAGAGAAAACGGGAAATGTAGGGGCACCGTAGAATTAGTGGAGGAGAAGCGGGGGGCAGAATACTGGTTGAAGACGGGGGCTGAAAATGAGGAATAGCGTAGTAGATGGGTTAGGTGAGAGGAGCGGTATTGGAGGGGGTCCAATAGTGGGGTGTAGTGGTCTAATGCACCAAGATAATGGGTGACAATTGATTAATTGGGGGTGGAAAAGATGGGGGATGTTAAGGGGGATGAGGGGGTAGGTGGATATATTTCTATTGAACAGAAGTTCTAAGGTGGTGCGGAGAGGGGATGGGACTTGGTGGTAGGGAAAGATAATAGTTGCGTGCAACTGGGGGTGGAGGACGATTGAGAGGGTGGCGGCAGTTAATGAGTGCTGGGCGGCTGGCAGAAATTCGCAGTGTGAGTTTAATTAAGTGAGAGTTGATAGGTTTAGAGTACTCACATTAACTCTTCTCTCCTCTTCCATAAAACATGCAGTCTTATTTGACAACTGTCCTTTACATGTAGCAGCTGAGTAGGGGGCAATACAATTAGACTGAAAGTCATTCGTTCAGAGACCGCTCCTTGGTTGCTCAAGGAATTGTGGATTAGCACTGCAGAATATGGGGTCACACTCTAAAGAAAAAGAAATTGTGGTCCTAGGAGACCTTCAATCAATCATTCATCAGCAAGCTGTGATTAATAGAAAGTCATGAATATTTCAATTTTTCCCTTTTTTTATAGGCCGAGTTCAATGACATTGGCTGCTTATTTATTTTCCCTTCTTGCTTAATTACATGCTCAGGGGTCAACAAGAAACTTCCAGAGAACTTTTTACTGGTTCCTGATGTGCATGATGACAGCCCAGGGAAAAAAAGGAAATAGCACAGTTCAACCTTTCAAGCAGTTTTTGAGATTTGAACATCGAATTTCATTTTTTAGAAGCAATTAATTTTCATAGGAGTTTTATACATTTTTGCAGTAAAACACCAGAACTGTTTCCTTTTTAAAATTTGGACAGGAGCGAACAGTGTCTGGGGAGGGGACAGTTGCTTTATCGTACTGACTTCAGAGCGATCGGGTCCAATTCAGAAGCATAGAACTCCTGCAGCATTAGTCCTTTCTGTTTTTGACACGGCAATCAGCGCAGTACTGAGATGGTGCACGATCGAGGTTCCAAAAACACTAAGCTTTGCTATATTTATTAGTACCTTCCAAGAAAAGGTGCGAGAGCTACCAGGGGAAGATGCACAGAGTAAGCATATTATTTGCCCCAGTTGATGCCCGAAGGGAAGTCTGCTTTTGGATGGGAAGCATTATCAATGGATGCGAATAAAGCTCTTGTTACTATAAAAGTTCCTGGCGCCTATCATTACTCTATCTATATATCCACGTCCAGCCTGCATGGGTCCAACACCCTGAAAAGATAGGAGAGACTTAGCATTGCTATATATATATATATAATACTGAGTTAAGTTATGGTGAGTAAAAAAAGTGACAAACAACCCTTACACAGGACATTTTGCAAATTATGCAACCCTATTTACAGGTCTAGATCATCTGCATGTGCCTAGGCCCGGTCTGCACCCGCCTTTCCGCAGGTAACACCCAGGCATGACAGATGTACTTCCACTGCAGCAAGGGATTTCTGGGAAATGACATTCAAATGCACCACAGTGTCACTTTTTGCCATCAATGAACCATTTTTAACATGGTTCCCTTCCTAGTGCTTAAGCTCTGCTGCATGGTCACGCTTTGAGCACATAGCACCAGGCGTTAAGGTGCGCATACCCAGAAACACCCACACCCCGACAGCTGTCTGTGGGTGGTTTTTGTGGTAGCACTCTAACCCTGGCTGTGCTCAAAGTCTGTGACAATGCAGCAAGCTTAAGCCCCTATAGGGAACCATGTTATTAAAATGGTTATTGACGGCAAAAGTGACACTGTGTGCTCCTTTGCATGTCATTTCCCAGAATCCCTTGCTGCAGTGGTAGTGCTGTATGCGGGTGATAATGGGAAAGGCGGGGTTGCAGGACCTGCCTAAGACATGCAGATGAGCATTACAGTTTATTTGCATATATTTGCACACACATGATATATATATATTAGACACTGTCTGGACACTGCGGGCCCTGATGGTTATTGGGCTGGCACGGATCAAGTGGGGCTATGTTTACATTCCATTAAACGGATCCTCCCCTGGATGACATAATGGGAGGCGTTTACCTTGTTGTATTTGCATGCCTCACCATGATGACACGCTGTAGCCTTCAGCAGCTCATCACATATTCACTGCTACTGCCGGTGTACTCGCGAGGCTTTAAGTACAGCGCTTTTTGTGGGCGGCTTTGATTGGAGCAATGCTTGTTGACGAACCAATAGGAATTTTGGTTACATCTCATGCTGGATAGACCACCTCACTAGTATGTAGCGTCATTTTGCTCCTTATGAATCAGCTGTTCATGTTCTCTGTTCACAACATCATTGGTCAACGCTAATTGGTTTTGTGTATTTAAACCCTAACTGGACGTTACTTTATTAAGCCCCTAGAAGAAGCAAAGGGTGCGAAATGCCGCGTCGGGCTTGTCTTTGTTTGTACGCCCCTTGGATCCCTTTCATCGGCTGTGAACTCTTTCTGCAACAATATTACCAATTTTTTGCCTCTCTTTCAATCCTGGGACTTCAAAACAAGGACATTATACTCATGATTATCTGCAAGTATACATAATGACTTCTTTACTTCATTAGTGGTGACCTCATGTTATTTACTTGTTTTCTTGGTGACCAAGGTGGTACTGTTTTTGGCAATTACTACTATTAGCAGTTAATAGTTCACAGCATACAGCTGTTGTAATAATATTTTGACCGGCCTGTCTTTATATATCTCAGGAGGTTATTTCTCTTTTCTAACCTGAGTAGTATGATCCTGTTTTTTCAATCTTTACTTAGGATCCTAGTATTATCCTGATATTTATATATTTCTACAGTTGTAGTGATCTTTAGGGGATTGTTTTATATTTATATCTGTTGTGTGTTTTCCATGTCCATAAATAAACATTTTTTCATTATTATTGTTGCTTGAGTGCTTTTAGTGGGACACTTTTCTTTATTTTATTTTATTATATACATATATATATATATATATACTATATACATAATCTCACTCTCTCCCTCTCTCTCTCTCTCTCTCCTCTCTCTCTCTCTCCCTCTCTATGATATATCTCTTCTCCTCTCTCTCTATCTCGCCTCTCTCTCTCTCTACTCCCGTTGTTTCGCCACCCCTATAACATTTTTTCACGCCCTTGCGAGTGGATTTAACATCGTGGCGAGCTCCTATTGGCCCAAGCAGCACATGTGTGGTACTAGGTGGCGAGTAGATTTTTTTGTTCGCCGAGTAGATTTTTTGGTGATTTGTCGACCACTGTATATATATATATATATATATAGCGACAAGTCGGCAATGTTGCAGGATCATTGCTCTCCCATTAAAGGCAGGATGCATAAGAATTTATTAGCAGGTCTATTCTTACAGGCATAAAACAAAGCAAATATAAAACAAAATGCCTAGCTCCTCTCTGAGCACTAATTACACATTAAACACATTGCCCCTAATAATCCTGAACTGCTACTCTGCTTACCAGTTAAACAAAACTCAGGGCTAGCTGAATCACAGGCAGTGCAACAAAGGCAGACTAAATTGTCTTTACTTTAGGCTCCGAAGGAAAGTCCATTTCCTGTGCCAGGCACATCCTCTGGACAGCTTGACTTCTTCCTGGCTAACCTAGTTCACAGCCGCAGGGTCCTGCAGCTCCCAGGTACACCCTTCTGGTCACAGGAGCCGCTATTGAACTGTATCAATACAGTTCTGTATATGCTACAATCACAACTGGTAGCCACACGTGTGGCAGGCTTTACTTGCAGAATTTGTACCTCTCGTAGGTGTCTCTGTAGCAGTCTTACTCCACTGAGCAGCCATTTTTTTTAAACATGTTTTTTTGTTTGTATTGCTTTTTCAAACCCACAGACCTTTGCGTTCTATGCCTTTTAAAGTGCCCACATTCTCCACCAATTGTGACAATTGAGTCCTGCAACTTCCAGGCACACCCTTCTGGGCAATCCCCACAGCCTCTTGACCTGTCTCTGCAGGTTCTGGAACAGGCAGCAATAACAAGGACCCAATTCCTGCCTTTTAAAGCCCTGCTCTGGAGCTTATTGTCCACATCCTAGCACAGTATACATCTAGGGTGTGGTCTGCCTGCCTGCAGAGTGAGGGAGTTAACCCTTCACTCCCTCACAATATCCAAGATTATGTAAACTCATAGCCTGGAAAAGGAAGGTTACACAAATTAAACAGCATTTTGTATCATACCATCATTAAGCCCCTTCAGTGCTGAAAGAGTTAGCACATATGGGGCTTGGATGATAATTCCTTGCGAGTTTAAGATGCATTTGCAATAGATAATACATTCTACACTAGCTATAATATATCACTGTAATCAGGCTGTCTTGTCAACAAATACGACCCCTGATGTTCCTGTACAGACTATCACTTTAGGTCAGACAGTGTCTTTTGAAGATTACTCACACTGGACTGTGGTCTTTACTGTTACATCTACTTGCATTGATAAAAATAACATGGGTGGTAATGACTGAAAAGCACAAGAACAGATAGAGCAGATACAACAACTTCCCTACCAATAATTGTTAGTGAACATACAGTATAGATGTAGCCAACATTATTGCAACCCATGGCATTTTTCTACGCGTTCCCTTCTTGCATGTGGCCGATTATAAATTATGGCCATTTTTGTACTGTATATCCACTGCTGTGCACCATGGTCACCCATTTTGGCTCCTGATGCTCTGTATGTGATTGACGAAGTCTGTGCACACAGTACGGTATGTATTACTGCTGGCTGTTGCTGAAGGGAAAGGATTTCTGTACTTTCATAATCATCTTTCATTCATTCATTCCATTAACTCATTCTCCTCTTCCATAAAACATGCAGCTTTATTTGACACTGTCCTTTACATGTAGCAGCTGAGTAGTGCAATACAATTAGACTGAAGTCATTCTGTTCAGAGACAGCTCCTTGGTGGCTCAAAGGAATTGTGGAGTTAAAGCACTGCAGAATATGGGGTCACACTCTAAAGAAAAAGAAAATGTGTGGCCTAGGAGACATTCAATCAATCATATCAGCAAGCATGTGATTAATAGAAAGTCAGGAATATTTCAATTTTCCTTTTTTTAGGCTGAGGTTCAATGACATTGCTGCTTATCCCCTGTCTTGCTGTAATTACATGCTCAGGGGTCAACAAGAAACTTCCAGAGAAACTTTTTACTGGTTCCTGGATGTGCATGATGACAGCCCGAGGGAAAAAAGGAAATAGCACAGCAACCTTTCAAGCAGTTTTTGAGATTTGAACATCGACATTTCATTTTTAGCATTAATATGTCATAGGGAGTTTTACATTTTTCAGTAAAACCAGAACTGTTCCTTTAAAATATGGAGTGCATTAGTGAAGTGAAGGTAAAAGGTAAAAAATAGTTTACATTTGCTTCTTGCTCAGTATGGTAGTTATGGTATCTTAGTCACCACCAGAGTGTATGCCGTGGAATAACAATTTAAACCCTTCAGCAAAACATTAAACCATTGCTCATCTTTCCTTGTTATGTTTAGTAAACTAAAGGGACATTGGGCACTCCAGGGTGCTATTCTATACCATAAGACCCCTTCCAATACTGGAGAAGTCGCTATTGGCTATTCAGTTGAAACTTGTAACCAACTCTATCCTTGTAACAGAGGTACAGTAGTCTAATAATCAAGTACTGTAACATTTGGCCATGCCTCATACAGTATGGTGAACTAAATTATGTATTTACATAATTAAACAAGAAAATAAACTATTATAATATAAAAAAAAGAAAATGGGAAAGGAAAAATATTTTCAAATTAATATACGATTAATCTTCTACTAAATGATTTCCCTGTCGCAAAGCTCTCTACCTTAGAATCTATTCAAATGAATGTTGTCATACTCGTTTCACTCTCTTTAAGATCAGTCGCTGCTCCTCTGTCCGCCTGGAATACTTTTGAATGAACTATAAAATTCTCTTCCTTTCCTTCGAAGCTCGCACACTTAGCCCCATTACATTTTAGCTCTTGTGCACTGGAAATTCTACCATTACTCTAATTCAGAATGCCCATTTTAGTTTTAAAGTGAAACTTCTTTAGCGGTGTGAATGTAGTTGATTGTAGACGGAAGTTAGTGGTGACGGAAGTGACATCACTTCTGGCAGAAGAGGCCGTCAGTGTTGCCAGTTTCCACCAAGAGGAGTCATCGCTGGATTGACGGGGACACATACACACACGGGAACACACACACACTGGTACCCCCACACACAACACTCAATACACACCTCTCCCCGAGATCCGGGTGCTGTGTCCCCGCAGCTCCGCCAGGGGGAGAAGAGAGGAAGGGAGGCTGCTCCGGAAACAGGGAGGAGGGGGGGGGTTGAGCGTGCTACGTCCCCTGCAGCTCCACATCCCCCGCAGCACTGCCTGAGGGAGGGGGGGGGAAGAGTGCTAAGCGAGTTGTTGCTCGGATGGAGGGAGGGGGGACAGTGCTGAGCGCGCCATGTCCCGTGTCCCCGTAGATCGTATGGAGGGGGGAGAGTGCTGAGCGCTCCATGTCCCCATAGCTCTGAGGGAGGGGGGAGAGCACTGAGCACTCTGTGTTCCCATAGCTCTGGGAGACGCACACACACACACATAGTGATGCACACACACAAGGAATTAACACTTACTTAAATTTAGAAGTGCAAATAGCTAAAACACGCGTTCTAAGTTAAACTTGTTTGCATTTTGGCACTGAAATTGTGTTTTGATTTTTAATTAAAAACATCACCATCACAAATACAATTTCTGTGACAAAATAGTGACAAAAGACAACGAAGTTTCACTTAAAATGCGCATGCGCGGCGTGTCCAGGACGCTGATGAGAACGGTCGGGTAGCAGAGGAGCTCCCTAGACCCAAGCATAAAACTACAAAAGCAGCGCTTTCCCACCCCAAAAAAATCACCACAAAACAGCTCAAAACCTAGAGGAAACCCTCGAGAAGGCAATGGCAGGCAAACAAAAAGCCCAATCGGGCCCAGGAATTGCCCGTTTTCTCTCCCCTTCTCAGAGGAGCTCGGAGGCTGCCACAAGAAGCCAAGATGGCGGCGGCCCCACACCACGCGGGGCCAAGCAAGCGGCAATGGAGCGTGACCGCACCGACACACCACCACCGCAAGACGAAGCCCTAACGCGGGATTACATGCAAGAGCTAATAACATCAATGCTGAACAAGCTACATGCTTCACTCAAAGCGGACCTTAAAGCTGCGGTCTCTGAACTGAAACAGGAGATCTCGGGCCTCTCAGAGCGCACCGCGGAGCTGGAAATAAAAATGGCTGACGCAACACAGGCCCAAGAAGACGCCGCGAACGAAATCTACCGGCTGGGGGCCGAAGTGAGTAATCTTAAAGACCAGATAGAGGACCAGGAAAACCGAGATCGAAGACAAAACATCAGGATCAGAGGGATCCCAGAATCGGTCCTCCCAGCCCAGATTAAACCTTACATCCTGGCCCTTTTCCAATCCGTCTGCCCTGACCTTACTCCAAGTGAGTGTGAAATGGACAGAGCACATCGAGCCTTGGGACCAAGGTCAGATGACCCCAACAGAGCTAGAGACGTGATTGCAAGAATCCACCATTATACAATAAAAGAGCAAATCATGGCAGCATGCCGCGCGCAAGAACCTATCACCCACAAAGGCGACCATCTTCAAATATATAACGACCTGTCTAAACGCACGGTGCTCAGGAGAAAAGAGATGCAACCTCTAACCAAACTCCTGCGTGAAAAAGAAATCAAATATAACTGGGGCTTCCCGTTTAAACTGCTGGTGCAGAAAAACGGGAAATACCATACCATCAGACACCCAGAGGATATGGCGCGCTTTGCCAAAACGGTTGGACTGAACCCGCCAGCAGAGTGGGATAAGAACCCCTCCAGAGTCCAAGAACCGGACACACGAGACCCGCCAGCAAGAACATCCGAAAGGCTGGCAGGACAAAGACAA